>JAYMFT010001493.1:0-32350 GCA_038088735.1 Panulirus argus | reverse complement strand
ATATATATATATATATATATATATATATATATATATATATATATATATATATATATATATATATATATATATGGACCCTTCTGTAAGGCCATCAGCATTTTCTGACATCTGTTCTCTGCTTCAGTTATTGCTTGATATTATCATATGTTAATAGAATGGTAATTGACTGACACTTAAGAGGCTTAGTAATGAATATAATGTTATTTTCTTTTTTGAAAAGCCTATGGAAATCACAAATTCAATCAATCTACTCTTAAAAAATAAGATTTCTAGAGGCAAATTATCTTTGCGTGATGGGAAAAAAGTGTCATTGTGTATAAGGAAATTCTCTGTTCGTATGAAATACACAAAGGCTCTTGATTCATTCGCTAAAGAAAACGCAAAATGCGAAATGAAGAAATCTTCTTTGACGTTCACAACTTACACGGAAAAGTCTACCAGCAAACCTCTTGCAAGAAAACTGTTCTTATTCCTGTATTCTTCTTGAGGTCGAGAGAAAACCCTCGAGTCTACCTTACCCGTCTTGGCCTGGCGCTCGGAACCGGCCAGGTCGACCAGGTTCAGCTTGCCGCTCCTGATGGCGTCCGACTCTCCGTCGGTCTCCATCATCTCGAGGGTGATGGTGAAGATGGAGTGCGACCTCGAGGAGTCAGCGTTCATGAGGGTGGCTCCCGTGGACCGGTTCTTCCAACCTCTCTGCATCAGCTCCTCGCACTCGCTCGTGTTGTGGACCGGATGCTGGGACAACCCTGGGAGATGAAGACAGTAAGTTAGTAGGACTGGACCGGCAGCTGGGCCAGCGGTGATAAGCCAAGACAAGAGTACATGGGAGTGGACCGGGAGCTGGACCAGCCGTGAGAATCTAAGGTAAAAGTACGTGGGAGATGGACCGGTTACTGGGACAGGCCTCACAGAAACGGAAACAAGATTACGTGGGAGTGGGCCAGCCCTGAGAAGCCAAGGCAAGAGTACGTGGGAAGTACAATTAACGGAAGCCCAGAAGGCCCATATGGCTTGGCTGAATAGATGCAGAAAAGAGAGTAAAGCAGAAGTAAGTTAGAAAAGAATTCAAAGCGTCCTTGAGATGGATTTGGCAATCCTTGAAATGCTTAAGGAAAGGGTGAAAAAGAGGAAGATTAGGAGAAGGGATGAAGTAAAATACCTTATAATGAAGTGGGAGAGAATGAGGCAAAGTCCAGGGAAGGAACGAGGAGACTAGTGTGTGTATGTGTGAGGAGGATGAGGGTGGAGGGAATAACGGAGAATTGGAAAGGGTGACGGCAAAGAGGGGAAATATATTTACGAGTGAAAATAGTGTAAAATGAAGATCAGTTCTATTAGGCCACAGGTACTATAAGGCTATGGGTAATGCTAAGGCCAAGAGGGGTTGGAAGGAGATGGATAATGGTGTTAAGAATGAATATAGAGCTTAATGGTTAGAGAAAGCAAAGCAAAACAATCAACTGTAACGTGTGGAGGTGGCAACACAGTCAAATGTAACTTGGGTAAGCACCAATATAATCAAAAGTAATCTACGTAGTTCTCAACACAGACAAACGTCCTTTGTGTAGTTCCCATTAATTTGCTATTTTCAGTAAAAAAAATACGTATCTTTTACCATCATCAGCAGCTGTTGGTGTTGGCCGGGATTATATCACACCACTGTATACGGATCGAGTTCCATGTGTTCATTCACGGGTCATGAATGGTCCTAACATAATGTCCTTGTGACTCTGATCTCTCATCTTTTCCCCTTAAAGAGACAGCAGAACTTTGGTATCTCAAGACACTCCTCCCACCAAGAAAATCCGACATCGCAGCGCAAGTCCCACGTCCCTAGTGTGTGTCGTGTGAAAGAAACACACTGACAAGAACAGTGAGGCAGGTCCTATTGGATCGCCAGGATAATGTGCACTGGTGACGATGGAGGAGACGTGAAGTTGTCGTGTGTCTGAAACAACTTCTCCTCGCCTTTGACTGTCACTATATATATCATCCAGACTTTTTTCTTTTTCATTGCTGCGGACTTCGTGGGAGATGCTTTGCGAATGCCCCTCTCTCATCTATGCTTAATACCTTACAAGCGCTGTACAGACGTTTGATGGAGTATTCGCCGACCGTGGCATCACCTTCACAAGGAGAGCTCGACCCACATCCCTCAGAAAGGTTGAACGTTTATTATTCAGCGACGCGAGGACGAAAATGTCACCGACCTCCTTCTCCTCCTCCTACTCCTCCTCCTCCTTCTCCACACAGGTCTGGTGCCGTAGCCTAAACTGTGCTCTGTGAGATGGGGGTCTTATGACGTTACGCATCAGCAGGTCCTCTGAACCTCTGAGGTGTGATCGACGAAGTTTTAGAGTGATATGTTGATAGGCGAGGTACCTTTTTCCAGACTGTACCCATATTATAATGATACTGAATGTCTTCTTGGGTCAACATGAGCCCGGAATACTATCATAGGGGAGGGGACGCTAACATGACCTGAGGGAAATTAAGATGTCCTATAGCAGCCACCTCAGGGCCTGATGTTGCTCATACTGGCCCGTTTTGGGTAACACGAGATGGGAGCAGCTACCACAGGATAGTGGCAGCTATCTAACATAAATCTAATGCAGCTAACGCAGACTTAGGGCACTTAATACAGACCTAGTGCAGCTAAAACTACATGGGCAGTTGACACACACACACACACGAGGCAGCAAACATTGATCTTGGGCGACTGACAAAGTCAGATCAGTTACCACGGGCCTAGGGTAGATGACACAGGCTTAAGGCAGCTCTGACACAAAGCAGGGGACCCTGACACGAGCCCAGGGCATCTGACACAAACACAGAATATCTGGCACGATCCTTAGGAATTTGTCATGAACCCTGGACAAGTGACACGAGTTCAGGGAACGTGACACGAGCCCTGGGCATCTGACACTTGAGCTTAGAGCACATGACACGCGTGCAGAGCATCTGAAACGAACTCAGGGCAGTTGACACTAGACCTGAACGTCTGACATGATCCCTGTGCATCAGACCTTAGCCCTGGGCATCTGACGTGACACACGCTGCAGCTGAAATGCGCCAGGGACATTTAATACTGGCTTATGAACATGTCCTGTGGCTTCATGTCAGCTATAATAAAAAAAGGGCGGCTAAATGCATGCTAATTTGGACCTGAAGCAGCTAACGCTTGTCCAAGAATCCCGTCAAAGGCAGTTAATACGGTTCCAGTACAATTAACACAGGCCCAGGGCACCTTACACGGAATGCAAAGCAGCTACCGCCCGACCAGAGCGGTCTAAATGGTCCTAGCGTGACCAATCAGACCTGGGATGGCTGAATCACATCAGGGAAAACAAGACACAGATCAAGTTAAACAGACCAGACGCAACTGAAGTTATAAGTGGCCCTGAGGCATCTAATTTGTTTCAGCGGTATTTAACGCGGGTCAGAGAATCATTAACGAGACCTCGAGGTAGCCTTTAAAGTGTCTGAGGACAACTACCGATGAGCTAAGGGCAACTGTTACGGGCTAGAGGCAACTTACAAGGGCCATAAGTAGCTGATAGGAGCCAAAGGGCGAGGGACATGACCTTGGGAAGACTAAATAGCCTTGCTGTCACCGGCAAGTTGCGCTGGAAGATAAATTATTCAAGTAATCAATTGGGATCTCGTAACCTTGAAGAGGAGGGGGAATTAGTCGTGGGGAGACGGAGAGGAGGGAGAGAGGTACTGACCTACCTATCTACCTACGACCGAATACCTGCGACGCAGTGTTGCTTGGAACAGAAAGCGTACGAGATGGGGCAAGGGAATAGAGGAGTAGCTGTTGATGGGTGAATAAAACGAGTAAAATAGTGTTAGAGGAAGAGACGAGGGAAGGAGAGGATAATCTGGTGAGAGTAAGTGAGTAGCGTCTGATGATAGGGATTGTCTGGTAATTGAGAGTGAGAGTGAGGGAGATACTACTGTAGTGTGAGAGGGAGCGGCTTGGGATGTAAGTGTGAGTGTGTGTATATAGTGAGTGGTTAAAGATGGTGTAAGTAGGTATAGGAGGCGGGTGGGTGAGTGGCGGTCGGTATGCAAGATGGTTGTGGGTAAGTGACACAGTGTTTGAGAACATGTTGGTGAGACTGGGATGGATTACCGTGTTGTGTTGTGTGTTAGTAGGTATAGAGAGGGTAGTAGGTATGTCTAATGAGCAACAAAAATAAGCCCTTATGAGGAAAGACTCGAAGACCTACATTAAATCTCTCTCTCCCCCCAAAAAATGAAGACTCCGAGAAGACCAGAAGACATTTGCGATAACGAATCATACGAATTTTCTTCACTTTAGACAGAGACTTATGGTATGAAGGTAAAAGGACAGAGATGTAGTAGCAGTGTAGGCACATGTATTTCTTCGTCTAGAGAGTGGTGGAGCACTGGAATAAACTACTTCCCAGAGTTGTAAAAGCTAAGTCTACAAGCACCTTCAGATCGAGACTAGATAAGCACTTCAGTGACATTTACCATCAGCAACAAATCCAGGTTTTCACTAACTGTCTTTTCAGTTCAGAACTCAGATGCCGTCGAACTTTCCTATATAATTTCCGTGGCAGTATCTTCCTACCCCTATACAGCACAATACTATAGACTAGCAAAGATCAGCCTCGGTCAGCGAAGGAGTCAAACTAGGTCAGCCAGGAGCCAGGCTGGGTCAGCGAGGGATCAGGCTAGGTCAGCCAGGAGATCAGTCTGAGTCAGCGAGGATCACCCTGGGCTACCATAAGTCAGACTCAGTGAGTCACAGAGGAACACTTACCCTGGACGTAGATGCCCTTGTCAGGATGTTCTTTCAGATCGAGTTTCTTTTTGACGTCGGCGCCCAGGAGGTCTCGAATCTCCTCGTTGTAGATCTCCAGGTAGGAGGCCAGCACCAGGTACTTCATGTTCTCCGTCGTCTGGATCACCTCGAAGATGTGTTCGAACGCCCTGAGGGATGAAAGGTGTTAATGAATCCTTCAGAAAAAGAAAATGGACAAAAGAGATCATTCTTGAACTCTTTTGATAATAATGAATTTCCATGAAAGAAAATATTTCAACCCCAAATTTTCTTTGCGAAAGGGACCTTGGGGTTTTATAGTACAATATCTCTCACGCATCAGGTTAATAGAAGCACATTACGTACACGCGCGTGCAAGGACTATTACCCCGTGTGTGCGTCCGTACCTGGGTATGATGCCCCGTTGAGTGGGAGGGTCGATGATGCCCTGCATGGTGAAGGACTTCCCACAACCCGTCTGACCATAAGCGAACACCGTACCGTTGTAGCCCTCCAGTACGCTCTGAGGAGCGGGGAATGGAGTGAATATAAGCTGGCACTGAAGCCTCAGCGGCAATGGGCCTGGCCATACTACAGCAAGGATGAACGTGATTATACAAAGAATACAAAGGAATACAAAAGAATTCAAAGAGCAACAGACCATTGGGTCCTTTCGTGAATAATAATCACGGTAATCTCGCTTAGCACTATGGTGATGATTTAGTTTTATGTTTATTGAGATGGTATTAGATCAACAGACAGAAATGCCTTGGGTCAAAGGTCAAAGTAATAAGAATAAAAAGTATATTGGATGAATTATACTAGACTATCTTGTCACAGGACGAGGCAACATCAACTGACATATCTGGCCATTAATTCTAGCAGAAAATTAATGAAGCCGTGAAATGAGGAAAAATATATAATTCTGAAAACTAATTATTTTTCCTGTGTACAAGAAGGCAGTAAGCGCTTGACTGTGCCCCTAACATGATCATTAGACATAAATGGGGTCAACAGGTAAAAGAAGATTCCCATGTAATTGCAAAATGAATAAGCTGAAGAATATCCCAAGTCAATGACCTGAGTTGACAAAAATACATAACAGAAAATAGCTGAAAAAAAAGGAGAGGACACATAAAACACGGAAAACAGACTATCATACATGTATAAAAAAAGTCTATGGGCAGATTTAAGGAGTGCGGAAATTAAGGAAAACTAGGGAGAAGAATGCTTGGTTAATTAGTGTTTTAGAGACTCCTAAATGAAGAAAAGAAATGCTCAGTGTGGCATGGCATTATATAATGGCTAATGCCCGAGGTGTTTTGTCTGCTCGTAAACTTGGGTTCAAAGTTTCTCAGCTTCGTTTGAAGCTGTGGTTTTTTACTTCCCTTGATACTGTTCCGTGTTGAAGTACAATATTGCAATACACGAGGGAAAGTGTGTAAAGAGCGAGACAGACAGACAGATGGACAGAGAGAGAGAGAGAGAGAGAGAATGTGTGAATAAGAAAAAGGGAAAAGAAGAGACAGGGAATGGAAGAGAGCGATATCGACAGAAGAAAAAGAAAAGTAACAGACACATAGAGACTTGATTAATCAAGCCAGCCATGGAATGCTAAATGCTTTGAATGACACAGTCGCACAGACACGCATACAGACAAAGAAAGAGACGTGACACAAGAACAGACCGAAACAAAAACATCCTTACACACGAAGACCCGACCAGAAACAAAAGACACTTAGACACAGACAAAAACACAAACGTAGACACAGACATAGACAAAAAGAAAAACTACACATACGTACTACTGTACTACTACACACACACACAGACTCACACAGACAACCTTATCCAAAGCAACCCAGCCGGAGGCACTCTGAAGTCAGGGATACAGCCAGACACACAAACGAAAGAAGCACATTGCCTCCTTACCTCGACCAGGGGGAAGGCGACATCGTTGTAAATGCCCTCGGTAGTAGAGTCAGTGAAGTAGGCCCCGTCGAAGGTGAAGTGCTTGGGCGGAGTCGTCGTGTCGTCTGGGTTGACGAGCCCACACGTCAGGCCCTCCATGACCACCACACACTGCAGGTGAAGGAGACACTTGGGTAAGGAGTCGGCCATATCATAAGTTTTAGGTTCAGTTCATCCTACCGATTTCCACGCAACGAGTCAGTCAGTCTTATAAGTTTTGGGTGATTGAGTCAGTCTTATCAGTTTTGTGGTAAGGAGTCATTCCCGTCAGTTCTGCGGCACGTAGGCGTCCTCATCAGTCTTAGAGAAAAAGGTATTATCTCTTCTAGACTCACAAGTCAGGATTATTTCTTTCATGCAGCCACTTAAGGCCAATATCTATGCACTAAACCATTCTTCACCTTTCTGCCCGGAGTCCGTCTTCTCACTTTTGAGCCAAGAGTCAGACTTAGCAACTTTATGCAAGTATTCGGTCATATAACTTTAGGGCATGTAGTCAGTCATATGAATTCTGGGCGCGAAGTCAGTCTTATATAAGTTTTAGGCACGAGTTGCGTTCTTATCATTTTTAACTTTCAACAATTTTGGGTAAGAAATCAGTCTTATCTCCTTGGTGCAGAGGGTCAGTTTCAACATTTCTAGGCAAAAATCTAGTCTTATCAGTTTTGGGAGGGGATTTAAATCAGTTTTTATCAGTTTTGGACATGGACTAAGTCTTCAAATTTTGTCAATTTATGTAAGTCATAGTGAGCAGGTCAGTCTGAAAAGGGCATCAGTTTCTTTTGAAGTTAAGTCAAAAAATTATCGTCCAGAAAGATGAATAGCATTCACGGCATAACGTTGAGAGGCATTATACCACACTCAGCACCTAAACGCTTTTAAGTCCTTCAGAATGTCTGGTATACAGAACCTTGCGCAAGGTGATTTTTTAGCAATGCTAATAATCAATTTATAAGACACAGCAGATGCGTAATGTGCAGATTCATTTCCCTTAATACAGAGGATTATTATAGAAAATCCATAAAGACTGAGTTTTTTGCTTCGTACAAGTCACTCAAGAAAATACAGTGTCTTTCTTAATACATTACGCCCACAAATAAGCTCTTGCAGTCACCTTTAGAATGTTTAGAAAGAAAAGCATGGTACGAGCTTTTTCATAAGAAAAAAGTACCTTTTTTCAACAAAAGCCAGGATTCTTGTAAATTTATATGAATAGGGCATGCATCCAGAGAGTACTGTCACGAAATATGATTCTTATTTCCCCTGGGCACGCTGCGTCTCTTCGAGGTTACGGCAAACGTCAAAAAGGACTTCCGACATATGATATCAAAGAGGATTCTCTAAATAGCAAATTTCTAATGTACTCTCTATCTCAAAGCTGAAAAAAGCAAGACTGATTTACGCTTGTATTGCAAAGCTCAAATAATTTACTCCACTAATGATCTTTCAAAGTTTCTAAATACCCCTAAAAGTTTCTTTGAATACCAAATGGATTTTCAGGTGACCTACATTGGCTGGCAGAGTCATGAATATTGAACACTCAACATTTTGTTCCCGGAGTTTTGACCTTTCCTTGAGTCCGAATGAAGGAGTCATTGGATTGATTAATGACTAAAAGTTCCACTCGTCACCTCAATAACTTTGTGGATTATCAATCAGCAACCGATTGTTAGAGCTATCAGTTAATAGGGATGCAGTATATGACGGACATGCTTATATTCAGCTCCTGTTTGATGCATGTCAGGAATTCATTTGTTAAACATGATGGTAGGTTTGAGTTATGGGGTATCAGATCTGTATGTTCTGTAATATTGTGATCTATAAAAGATCAAAGTTTTTTCTAAATCCTGTTAAATCTTTTGGTTAATATAGTCCAGTTGGTTACCAAGGACGTAAAAAACCAGCTGGCACTCAGGAGAACTGTGGTGACCAGTTCTTACCAGGTCATCTTCTAAGTTCTGCTGGAGCTCCGTGAACCATATTCTCCAACGGGGTTGTCTTGTCTGGACATCAACTCTTGTGTAGCTGTTCTTTTTCTACACTGAAGACCCAAGACAAAAATAATGGACGTTAGACTTGACGTTGTCAAGAATTTCGATGCCAGAAGTTAAGGGTTGTTGCCGCTGTACCTCTGTGGTGTTCAAAGGAGACGACATCCCTGACACGTGATAATTCTGTGCCATCAATAATTCCCGGGTAGTTAAAGTAACTGTCCCACCCTGACATCAATCTCCTCCAGTCTAAACTCTCCGTAGCCTAATACCACCACTGCTATTACTACTTCTACCACTGCTGCTGCCAACACTACCACCACCACTACTACCACTACTACTACTACTACTACTACTACCATTACTACTACCCCCACTACTCCCCCATCCACACACCACATGTCCCTAAACAATCGAGGTAAACAAACAGTCGCTATGCGTGACGAAGGATGTATGTTGCCGCTAAGGAAACACAGACCAGACACGCGTTGGCCAACACCCTCAAACATGACCTCCCGCGCTTCCAGAGTGATCGTCCTTCCCCAACATGACCATTCTCCCCAACATGACCACCTTCCCCAACATGACCAGCACCTTCTCCAACAAGACTGACGCTCCCCAGCATGAACAGCACCTTCTCCAACATTAGAACCCCTCGCTAACAAGACCACCCCCTTCTCAACACGACGAACCTTCCCCAACATAACCAGTGCCTTCGCCAACATGAGAATCCCTCGCCAACATGACCACCCCTCTCCAACATTACCACCTTCCCTAACATGAGCTGCACCTTCTCCAACACGAACAAACCTTCCTATCATGACAATCCTTCCCACTCATAACCAACTGTCCCTCAACATGTTTCCTACACACACACACACACACACACACACACAAATTTACACAGTGATCCATCAAGTTGTTAGGGCCATCACTTCCAGATGACGTGACCTCAGGTGAAACGCGTCTCTCTAAAGATGACTTCCTTTCCAGGAAAGGGCAAAGAGAGGGTCATAAGGTCACCTGGGGTCAGCGACATCACAATTCGTCAAGACGGAAAGCGTAAGAATCGGACGATTTGTACCGTTCAGCGTCTAATATTTTGTAGTATAAAAAGCACTGCTTTTAGTGCTTTTCTTAACAACACTGTTCTCATTATCAGTTTTTATCGGTATCATTATCATTAACATTAGGATTCCTGATACTGTTATTAATGCCATAACGATTACTACTGTTGTTGTTGCTGTTTTATTATAATAATCATTATTAGTATAATTATTATTATTATTAATAATACTATTATTATCATTATCATCATTATCATTATCATTATAATTATTATCATCATTATTATTATTAGCATTAGTATTATTATTATCATTATTATTATTAGTAGTAGTATTATCATTATTATTATCATAATTATTATTACAATTATCATGATTATTATCATTATTAGTAATATCATCATGATCATTATCATCATTATTATCATTATTATTATCATTATTATTTCATTATCATTAATAATATCATTATCATTATTATTATCGTTACTATCCTTATCATCATTATCATTATCATTAGTAGTATCATTATTATCAGTACTATTATTGCTATCACTATCATGAATATTATCATTATTATTACAATTATTCCTATAATTCTTATTATCACTATCATTGCTGTTATCATTATTATTACCAATATTATCATTATCATTGTCTTCATTATCATTAACGAGCAAATTATCAACTGTGCCTGGAAGTGAGAGGATTAGGAATCTTAATGTCACATCAAAAGAAGAAAAAAAAATCTTACACGCTAACCCTTGTTGCGACAGCCCCAGAGCCTTTCCCCATGACGCAGTCGTTACTTCTGGGAACAACGTAGTTCTTAATCACAGGACTCCGGCGGTCCTCCTGCGCCTGTAGTAGCACGGTAAGACAGAAAGATCCACGAAACAGCATATTTTTTCTTTTTGCTTCCTCCTTTGATTCTATCAGTCGCACGTTCATCAAAATGCGATAACGTAATCATACAGTTTAAGTGAAATATATCTCGTCCTTATCTCCTTTCAGATCATTGTAGGCTGAATTACAGGAAAATTAACTAAAAGTTGAATCGTGAAATGTCTGCATGATGATTAAAAGGAAGAGAAGAAGCGTGTGTTATAACGTCAAAGACTTATAATACGCAGTGGAATAGACAATAGGTATCTCCTGTGGAACGGAACATCGTCCACTGTGTCAACACAGCAAGGTAATGCAAGATAAAGAGCAAGTGTCAACTCTAACCCGAGCCTAATGTTGGGTTCCTGAAAGGAATGCAAAGGAATTCAAACAGACAACAGACCAACAGGTCCTTTCTAGGGCTGTGTATTGTAACGGAAGGTATCAGAAACTCAGAAGATATTACTGCAGTGAAAGGAGAAACGGGTTACAGATAATTCCTTAAGGGAACAGAACATGCAAACTGGTCAAGTGTAGACTAAAGAGGCGCAAATAATGCTCGTGGTGAACCTGTAATGAAATATTCATCAAGTCTATTCTTAGTGCTTCATGGCACGAGCTGATTAGACAGGAGTCAACTGCCTCACACAGTGGAGGCAAAGGTAGTCAGAGTGTACAAGGAACATTCTTAACGGCATCTTGCGTCCCAAAGGGAAAAATAATGACATTAATAATGAGACATAATTCGAATTTTCTTTCATCTAGCTTCTCGTAAATGAGGATCAAATACGAAACTCCAGTAACCGTTTAGAAATTCGAACAAGTGTTAGATTTATTAATTTAAGAACAAATATACACATATGAACTTTACACATTCCCTGACGGTCTTGTCTACACAATACGATTTCGAATATATAAGTCCATGGTATATATTCCTATAAGTACCTTGGATATCCAGAAGAAACAAGTCTTGGCTACGGAATAAGCAATATATTCACTGGTAATGGGGTGTATTTTGGACTTCACACCTGAAGCATGCATTTAAAAGTTTTCAGTTCCTGTGAAGCCAATAAATCTATACAGAGACTGAGATAGATTGTAACAGGGCGTATATTATCGAGTTATTGACACCATGTTCCCAGACGAAGGAATAATAGATAGCGTCGCTCAAGTGACGTTAGCAAATGCTACTAATGAGGAATATAGAGTATCAGAATCCTTATGCCAGAAGAACGAAGGATGGAAACCTTTTACACGTCTCTGTGTTTTATATGTTTCTCTTGTGCTTATAAACCAGACTAATAGGGATGCTAGTGTCAGTTAATGCCTAAAACAAAGCAAAAAATATATATAAATGAGACTTACAGAGGACAATATTCCTTAAAACAGACTGATATTGGCCACAGAACGCAGACCTTCTTCAAAGACAGATTGGGATTGGTTACAGAACGTAAATATATTTCACATACAGACAGCTATTGGTTAAAAAACACAACCTGCTTTCATACATAGATACATATATACACAACGTGTCTTTAAACAAACATTGTGATTGGTTATGGAGCCTTGCCTGCCTTCATACATAGACTGTGATTGGTTGCAGAGCATAACCTGCCTTGAAACACAGATTGTGATTGGTTAAAAGAACATAAACTGCCTTTACACAGACCGTGATTGATCATGAAGCATATCCTGCCTTCAGACACAGACTGTGACTGGGGAACAGAAACGTATTATGCCAATTATAGATCATATTCAAATTACAAAGGCAACTGCACTATCTATTGTTCTAACTAATGTTAGTCTGTTCATCTTTCTATTTATCTGTTTGTTAGTTTAATTTTCCTGTCTGTATTAATTTTCACGTCTGCGCAGTCGCTTGTTTTTGTCTGATTGTATTTGTGTCTGTCTGTGTGAATATATATGTGTCTGTCCGTGTTTTTCTTTTTTCTAAATGTAATTATCTGCTTGTAATCAGCTATTTGTACTGTATAACACATCTTTTAAACCTTCTGTACGCTGTCTGTCTTTACAATTCCATTGCTTAATTCATTCCAGTCATCTGATATTCTCATACTATAAAAGTACTTTTTTTTTACATCTCTCAAAAGTTTCACGCTATGGCCTCTGGCTATTTCATCTTCGCATTTTGCAGAGAATGAGTCAATGTTGACGTCATCATGCTCATCTAGAAATCTAAATGTTGTGATCAAGTCACTCCTTTCTCTTTTTTTTTCCATGGTGGAGAAACTCATGGACCCCTAACCTCTCACTGTGACTCAGCTTTCCTAATTCTAATGTCATTTTTCTTGCTCTCCTTTGGACCTTCTCTGTTAGTTCTCCTCGCTTCGTGGTGCTCTGGCGACAGATTAGGTATATGTGCATATGTGTGTATGTACGTGTGTTTGTGTGTGTGTGTGTGTGTGTGTGTGTGTGTGTGTGTGTGCGTTTACGTTCACGCATGCATATACAAACACAAACACACACAATACAACACCATTGCTATGTTGTGAGGAATGGCAGAAATGCATAATGCAATACCGTACTTCAGGCGTTATCGTAAACCTCCTGCCAGTCAATATCAGCAAGACTGTATATCCACAAACCTCTAAACACATCCGTGCAGTTCGCCAACATATCATTCGTAAAGGTCAGCAGAAGCAGAATTCAGTAAACCCACTTTTCCTACGTAAAGCGTCATAGATTAATGGCGCTTTTCAGTATTTCCGATTTGCTGACTACTTATTCCAGGGCTTTGTGATTACTGTGTGTGTGTTACGGGGAGAGAATTTCACACTCTGGTAGCCCCGTCTCTTAACCCTTTATATATGTACCAGGTCTTCACTCTTAATGTGTATTTACACACACATACACACACACCAGCCTACGCCAGGTATACTCGTTTGTGTGCCACCATCCATGTGTTGAGATCTGTTACTCGAGAATGATCCGTTATGATGCCTCCTCCTCCTGCTCTCGAACTGCTAAGCTTCTAAATTCCTCCCATTTTTCCTCTCAGTTCAATGCCTTTACCCGAGACGACCACTGAATGGGGCACGTTTTGCCCACACCACGTCGGGCACTACATGAAAAAAGAATATATCAAACGTTTATGGCATTACATAACAAAAGGTAATGCGCGTAAAGACGTAATGCCCAACATTCCCTAACGTGCAAATGTACGTAAATGCCGGTATCATTATATGATTCGGTACACCAGTTACCATCTAGAGGCTCCCCTCGTACCACTAGTGGTACATGTACCATCAGGTGGGAGCCAGTGTTACAGAAGACGAATCAGGCAATATTCCGTTGCAGACTTCGAGACCACAAAACAGCCCCCGACCCTTGAGCAGAATACTGATGCAAGAGACATGACCAGGTACGTTTGGATCAAGTAACTGGTTCTAGCTTTAGCTATCGATTACGTTCAGACAGACACACAGAAGGACATACCTTTACTGATATCACACAAACACACACACACACACGGACACACACACACACACAAAGACCCTCACTATCAAATTGATGATGACATTCTAGTATCTCCTAAATTCTTGATAACGTAACCTTGAAACTTAAAGGCAATGAACTCGGGTACATCCTGCCACCATTTAGACAAGATATTATTTGCAACATTTTCTGCCGATTCAAAAACCGTAAACTGAATCAAAGACAGGGGAGTGTATCGACGACCTTCAAGTACCCAGGGATGACACGCACTACAATCATTAACTGTGTGCCAAAATGTCGCCTCTTTATTCTGTAACGTGAAATTTGCCGTAATGACGCCTGCTGTTTGATCATTATCGCGAATTCCGGAGTCCCCAGCCCTGAAGTCTGCGGTATAATGATAAAGTGGAAGAAGTTGAAGAGAACACTAAATGTCCGATTTGCACAGAGGGCGCCACAATAAGCAATGTAATTATCCGACACAAATGACGCTCGAAGTAATGTAATTGCTCTACACAAATGACGCTCGAGGAAGTAATGTAATCATTCAACGCAAATGATGCTGCAAGAAGTAATGTAATTATCATAGCTATTTCTTAATTCTAAATGAGTTTATTCCAGCTTATATCATTTCTTTTTTAAATTGTTTTGTCTAACCTCACCACACTCTTGCTGTTGCGTAAATCGTTATCTGTAATTAGGTAACGGAGAATTTACAAATCGTGCGTGACCTCACGAGGCCATACTGCGTCAGGCCGTTGTCCCAGGAGACGAGATGATAGCAAGATGTTATCTTGTAAATAAAAGAGAGAAAAAAATAAAATTCTTAAGTACAAGGCACTTCAAAATAGTCTACCATTCATTGATGAAATATGACGAACTCTTTCAAATTTCTTCCCTCGTAACAGCTGCAGGTTTTTACGACGCAGGTGTACAGATGTTTCTGCTGATAATGAACGCTTTAATAACATCCATCCATCATGGCGCCATGACGAATAAAAAGAGTATTGATTATTGAAATTTGATAATTGTCAACCAGACCACTGCACGTGTTGTGAGGTGGTGGGTTAATGCTGTGTCCTCAGTTGACCACGGATGGCGTACTTCAACTGACCGTAGATGAAGTGTCTTTGTGGACCACAGATGAAAAGCCTCTATTGATCACATCTGAAGCGATTCCATTGGCCACAGCTGAAGTGCCTCTATTGACCTCGTACGAAATAGCTCTGCAGTTGAACTGCTTCTATGAAAAGCCTTGGAAAAGAATAATAAAAGATGCTAATCTGCCGATGTGTATCAGTTCTGAATACTGACACAAGGGAAAGGTCGGGTGCTTGGAAACGACGTATTGTGTCTGTGTATCCACATTGTTTCATGGTGTAGTAATAACAATAATGATGATAATGATAATGAAAATGACAACAATAATAGTAATAATAATTAACAGTTTATTCAGTTAGAAAAGGTCCAACTGATGACAGAAAGTACACAATAAAGATACTTGCAATTGTAACGGAAGAAGAGGACGTCTAACAGTATGTCACTAGGTGTTTACGATATACGCAGTGGTTGAAGCAGACTTGTTCTTGTTGCTGTATGCACGAGCTCGAATGGCCCTGATGCGGTCTCAGCAACGAACTGCAACTAGGGAACGAGAGATCTCCGGTAGCAAGAAGTAACGGTGGCGAAGATGGTGCAGTAGCTTCTATCCAAGCTATCGGATGACGCACCAGTGTGTTTATTGCCTCTCGACGAATGATGAAAGAGGAACCAAATTGTTAAAGGTATTCTGAAGGGTTGTGTATTCTAAGGGAGCTGTTGCCCATCGAGCGGGTGTATCAATTAAGGCGTCGTTTACAAGGACGGAGAAGCAGTGTCCCTGTGGAACACCACAGGCGAGGAGGGACTGGTAAGTGGAGATGGCCCCTCGGAAGCGTTACAGCCTGGCGGCCCTCGCTGAGGGATATGTCAGTCATGGAATGAGCCTTCTCCGTAGCCCGGTATTGATGGCTTGTCAGTGTTATGGACGTTGGTCGAAAACTTTAATGAAGGTCAGAGTCAGAGAGGTCTTGCGGTTTCTTAAGGTTCCCACAGATAAAGACTAAGAAATTGACGAGGCACTGGGTGGTAAACGAGTCGTTCTTGTTACCATGGTGTTTAGTGTCTTCTGTTGATTTAGGGGTTATTGGGGCTGAAAAATAGGCTGGGAGGCGGGTTATGTCAAGATGGAATACTCTCTGGCAGATGGTGGCGAAGTGGTCATTATAGCAAGTTAAGCGACTTCTTCACCAGAGAGGTTACTTACGCAGGGAAAGGGGGGTCGTCTGGTTTTTGAAACTGCTCTTTCAGTTTCCCCATTCCACTGGTTAATGGCAGACTGTTTCAAGATGTTGTAGTTTAAAAAGGGGAAACTAAGATTTCTTCTCAGCACGTGCTTCATAAATGCATTTGTTGCTGATGGGCCTTGTTGAGGCGAGTGCTCTCATCCTGAGCCCCTCTCTCGCTGCTTGATGAGTCTCTTAATGCGGGCGTGACCCGACGCAACGTCAGATTTTATCGGGGAAGACGAGATAATAGGCTCCCGTGATGGGACTAGTGTAACTTTCTGACTTGGGTCTTAAGTCATCCACGCAATCCAACTCTCCTGAGGGACGTAGTGCTGAACCGGCAACCAGTTTATTTGTCTGACCCCCCAGATCTTGGGACGTCATCGGACTTGGAGCCATAAAACTGAGGCACGCACTGGGATCGGTTTTAGGCATCATTACCGGTCAATCATATCGGTTTATATAAGGTCATTGGTTGTTTTGACCGTGGGTAGGAAGGTTTATATCTCGTAACATATATATATATATGTTCCTGCAGGACCGTGGTGTCCATTTCGTGAAAAGACCCACACAGCTCTGCCACATCGGTATATGACTCTAGGGTTTTAGTAAGGTGGTTCATTAATAAGTCTCTTTAATTGAGACGGGGCTGAGGGTACGGCACTCAGTAAATGATGGATGGAAGCACTTTGGTGGGTTTATGCGTCCAGCATTGCAGGAACCCACTTTACCTCCGGAGACCTCATTTAAACGGAACGAACGCGCTTCCTTGTGACTGAAACAGCACCACGTCCCCATTACGCCCATTGGCGCTTGGATGATGGAGCGGTTCGTAATCTGCCATACAGCGTGGCTTAAGGACAGTCCACCATGCTTCTGTGATGACAATAACACCAGCCTTAATTGACCAGTCTGTAGCGACGAGCTCATCTGTCATGTTCAGAGAGTGATGTGACATTCGATAGTAGCTGTAATATGTGGCCAAGCTTGTCCATGGCAAGTGTGGGTGTGAGTATGGAAACATTGATTAGATACAGAGTGGGCGCGCGCGCTTGGTTATACTGAGTAAATGGTCGTGTGTGGATATATTTGGTTATACTGATCCATGAGTACCAACCATTCCTCCCTTATGTAATGCCATAATGAGTGTCCGTCAATAGCATCCGCCGTCCCCCTCACGTAAAACTGTCATGAGGGTCCTTCATGTGCACCAGGCGTCCTCCTCATGTTAACACCATCATGAGTGTCTGTTCATGAGCACCAGGCGTCCTCCTCATGTTAACACCACCATGAGTGTGTTCCTCATGAGCACCCACTGTCCCCCTCATGTAACACCATAATAAAAACCTTCCACGAGCACCCTCCACTCGGCTGTACCCCCCATAATTACTGGCCGTCAGGACACACCCACCCTCCCGTCTCGCTCACTAGGAAGTTGATTGCGCTTACGTAACCAAAGTTACCCAACTGTTTACCCACCTAGGTATTAAGGGGAAGGGGGCGTTAGCGATAGCTGCGCAGTGAACCAGCATTTCAGTGGCTGTTAAGTGTAGCGACTTCTTTTTTGCCCACGTACTAGCTGTCTTTTCTTTCTGCCTCAGCCACACGTGAGCTAGCTGCTGGCGTTCACCCCAGAGTCATACATGCAATCTCTCCATCTCACACATAACGCTTTTGACGTGTTACTCATACGGCTCGTCCTTCGTAACCCTATATTTTCCTCCGGTGAGCGGTGAGCGCTACGCGATAGCTCTGCCTTTTAGCAGAATCTTGTCGTAGGTACTATCAAGTGAGTACACACACACACTCTCTCTCTCTCTCTCTCTCTCTCTCTCTCTCTCTATCTATCTAATCTATCTATCTCCCCTTTGAAGTCTACTGCAACGCTTCCAGAACGGTATAAATAAATCCATTCAACATGAAAGATAAAATAAAAAAAATTCTTTGAAAGTATACACCAGTCATGATGATAAGATTAAATCGTATAATAATTTCTGAAAAGCAATATTACACGTAGATTAAGACTGAACCATAAAGATTTAGAGAAATCCTTAACAGTTACCAGTAGTAATTCGTCCTTTGACCCCTTAAGTGCAGAAGAATATTAAACTCTAGACACACAGCTTATGTTCCAACCCACTGTTTACCACCAAGTAATACTCATAACACCTCCCACGTATTAAAGTTAAATAACCTTTTCCAGGGTCAGATGATCACCCTCACCCTTATAGCAATGTATAGTATAGCAAAGTATTGGCTGTTTGCTTCACTTGCATAATAAATAAAGGTCTTTCTCACAAACTATTGAGTTGCCAAAACTGGCATTTATATTCTTATATGGGCTTTCCTCCAACTAGCTCGCTGGCTGATTTCTCCAGTGGATCTTACTGACCTCAGATCAGTCTGGCACCTGCAGAGTGAGAGAATTTTCTACAACTTTTAAAACAGAATGTAGGAATGCATCACGTCTAAGTCCTCTTCAGCTCACCTTTAAATTCCGATAATTAATGCATTTAATTAAACAGAGATACTCAGCTTCTTGCATTTTTCAGTCACCAATTATCGTACATGAATTTTCGGGATTGTTTCACTTATTGATATCAGCACAAAGGATCGCCCTTCGTTGTTGACCAGTTTGTCCGGGGAAAGCAGTCATTTGTTCGTGAGACTTCACGAGGCTGATAGACTACTAGCCTGAAGCAGAGTAATACCTCTCTTTACACTGTCAATGTCGACACGGAGGACCTCCGCACGCACTTTGAATTCCAAGAACACACGGTGCCATGACCAGACCTCAGGACCCTTGGAAAGAAAAGTGTCAGTTGCCCCCACACTTTTAAAGAGGTTTAAAGCCATTCTTTCTTCACCTAGTGACGGGGTGCTGATGAGCACGAGACTCAAGTCCTTCCACATCTTGCAGATCCTCTGCTCGTGCTGGGAATGACAGCTTCCTGACCATAGCACAATTGGCGTCGTCGCTAACTCGAGGCCTTCAGAAGCTTAGTCCAGTCAGATCCTAACATAAGTTTCCCTTCAAGACACAAGGTGTTACGTCTTAGAGAAAAGGAAAATAAAATCACGTCTCAGGTACGTCCTCAGCTATGACATGAGCGTCTGTTTGTTCAGCGAGTCTCTACCAACCAGTGTAAGAGCTTCATTCCAAAGTCAGGTACATAGAGGGAACACAGACAGACTCAGGTTGGTAATCCAATATACCTCTTGGGTTCTGTGTCACACTATCGTAGCAAAGGAGAATTTTCAGGCATGGTGAAAGGCTAGCGTTGCCTTGAACATCACAGTACCTGCGGGAAAACCCTATCTCTAGGGAAATGAGGCACAAGTAGAGAAAGGAGAGAAAACACAATCAGTCATTTCCTATAAGACCATACTAACACATAACAGTCCTTGTATTACTAAGGAGGAAATTTGGTCCTTCTAAAGTTACGCTTAAAGGTTCTGGATCTGTTTTTCTTTTCGTGAAAACACTTCTAACGTGAAGTGAAACGAAAGCATTCACTGCACCGTTCGAGTCTGCCACATTTAAACCACAGCCCCGTGTTCTGGACCACCCTAGAATGTATACGAATATCCGGATATTTGTATAAATACATAAAAATCATACATTTACGACTTCTCCATTACTAGATACCGCAATATATTAGTGAGTTCTGTTGCCTCAATAACTGTAGGCCCATGTGCGAGTCCCTCTTTAGGCTTGCTGGTTCACTGCCAACCCAGTTATAAATCGTAGTTCAGTGTATGTGTACCCAGAGTATGGTCAGTAAGGCAAGGACTACACACTGGTACGACTCTTGTGTTACCAAACAATGCCAGTGTCTGGTCCCTTAATAAGAAACAAAGAGACAGAAAAAAAGAAAATAAAATCAGCATATCTGACCACTCGTTTCCTATCCGTCCTCAGGACAGGGACATACTAACCCCTCTATCCTCCCACCCCCTAGCTATCCCCAACATTATGTAGTGCAATAACCGTTAGATGCCCATAACACTAACTAGGCCCGTGTCTACAGTGGCAGCTTGCACGCCACGGTCGCCCGCCCATACGAGCTACGTAATGGTTATTACGATTTTCTGACATGTACTTGATTACGCTGTCGCGTTATGTAGGGGAGGTTGTTAAGTAATCTGGAAAATACGAGGATGTTTTAGTATCTGTAAAGGAAGTTCGCCACACCAGATATATTTCATTTCACTGCTACTTGATTTTTCTCTTTTCGTTTTTTGTATTCTGCTCCTTCTAGGAGACACAGTTCACTGCCTTAAACGGAGAGAAATGAGTGTATCGAGTCGAGCACTGTATATCTTGCCACGCTCCAGCCTGACGTAAATGGGAGGTCACAGAGAAGGTAGATTACAATTAACCACTCTCAAAGGAACACCGTGAAATGATTACTTTCATTTATTATTGCAGTTAAACCAGAGCTTATGCTTCAGTAACGAGATATGTTAAATACGTGTGTGTGTGTGTGTGTGTGTGTGAATATTAGTATATTCACATGACTCAGTAACATATGAATCAAACTCTCTCATCCACTGCCTTCACAGGCACCCACACAGCTAACACATACCAATACAGCCTGGTCTCCGCCGTGCTCATGAGTAAATAAAACCAAAGAAATGTCTAATCCTTCTCCATACACGTAAAATCATCTAACTAGCGATATTCTCACGAAAAGACGAAAACACACAAATTCTTGTTAGTCGATCTTCGATACAAACCTACAAACACTTCGTGTTCTTCTTACCTCAGCGTAAGATCACAGATTGTGAATATTGACTCACACTAGACGATAATATTGGAGCAATGTCCTTCATACGGATCCATAAACTTATCAATATTCCTTTCCTAGAAAACCACAAAAAAACAATCTATCTCCTCAGTCTCCTCGTCAGCCTACAGCCTACAAGATGACCTACTCCTACCACCGTTGCGTGTGAGGTTATTGGTGGTGGAGGTGGCGAAGAGGGAGGTGGTAGCAGTGGTGGAGAAGGAGGAGGAGGAGGAGGAAGTAGTGATGATGGTGATAGTGGTGGCAGTGGTGGTGATGGTGGTGGTGGTGGTGATAATGACGATGGTGCTGGCGCTTGTAAAATGGTGGTGGTGGTGGTGGTGGTGGCAGCGGTGGTGGTGGTGACGGCAGTGGTGGTGATGACCTCTACCCCACGTAGGGAAGGAGTGGCGGAAGGGAAGAGAACTCGCGTCTCATTTTCTTTTTTCTGTATCGTTTGTTGACAAAAACCAAGTCACGAAACCTTGACTGTGTCGGATCGAGGTCACTGTAATGCGTTTCCTGACCCACGATCACGGTGAGCGGGGATTAATGATACCTTCTGACACATAAGAGCGGCACCCGGTGTACCTGCAGTGACACCAGTGACGTCAATAGTAGTTAAGGTAACACCAGTAGCGACAGTGACACCCGCTGTCAGAATAACACTAGTAGCGACAGTGACGCTAACAGCAACAGTAACCCCAGAGGCAACAGTGACATTACCAGCGAAAACTGACTCTAACAGTGAGACTGACAAGAACAGCGACAGTGATAACAGCAGCTACAGTGAAATCTTTAGCGGCCAAGTGCAGTCTTTCTTTACGGTGATGGCACTGCATGCTTAACATCGGCACTGTTCAAAATGCTCGCTTGGGATCCTTGGAGTTGTATGGCACTCTTTACATGCAGGCAAAGGGATTTGGATCATAGGAATCCAAGAATGACGTTAAGCGCATCCATCAGACACGGGTAAAGATTTGTTACCTACTGTCGCAAGTCCCGTGAGGATCTAATCTCCCCAGAGGCTGCTGACTTCAGCCCTGGGAACGACACAGGGCGCTGCTGCAAAGGCATCTAGCGTAGCTAAGGGCACTGGCCGCAATTCCATGCCAGGTAAGGGGTCATATTCGCCCTAAGTCACGAGACCGACCCTAGGTTCACGTAATCCACTTTACATGTCGGCTGAGAAGACTTTTTGTTGCTTACGATCATCCAGAGGGACCGAAACAGCAGCACGCCTGCCTGTTTTAGGCATCAAAGGAGAGGTCATCTGAGGATGATTGTGTCAGTCCTCCTTTATTGCCGTTCCCGTGAACGCGCGAAGCGCACGAAAAGGGAATGTAGGGCACACGACAGTGGTTCCAGTCATCCCTCCCTCTCGTCAGGTCCAGCAGAGAGAGAGAGACCGCCCACAGGCTCGCGCTTCCAGGAAAGACTCGAATCTGAGGAATGACGCGTTCGGTTCTCGCCGATGAATATAGCATCCCGGTGAGTAATCTTGTTAGCGTTGACTCATAATATTCAGCGTCCACCAGGGATCTGTTGACCTACTTTATGACTCAGTAGTTCGCCTCAAAACAGTGGGATTGAAATGGATTAAGTAAAACAACCTACTCGCGAGCCTGATGGCCTCTCCTAACTTGCTTGGTAAATTGCTGTGAGAAAAGGTCTGCATTTTCTTGGCTACGGGGTCTCCAGTTAATATCATTAAGGCCGAATTTCTTGGCATACTTGGTGTTTCAGTCGACCACCACCGCGCTTCGTGACCTGCCTGTAGTAGTGACACAGGCACTACGGGAGGTCCAATCGTAATCACAATGTAGTCACAATAACTCTGGTTTATTTGGGCTACAGCAGACACACAGCCACCTTTTAGGAAAATGTGCTGTCGGGATAATACATTTACGATGAACCATTCACTGGAGATTAAAGCCAGAAAGTGAGGCTTAGTTAAAGAAAAAACTATTTCCTTCTTATAGTTGGTACTGGTAGAATTTATAGCACTATGAGCACACATGGCGAATTTGAGTCGTGAAAGTAGAGCTCCAGTAGTGATAAGCTCAAAGATATGATGTGCAACATGGCAGACGAACCAGATGTTTATCAGGAGTCGATAAAGAATCCTTCGACTTGTCGCTTAACATAGGCAAGGTGAGAGTGATGGGCGTTATAGGCGTGCCTTAGCGGTCTTTTGATAGAGCCTAATATGCTAAGATGTGAGCCAGAACTGGAATATTGCTCACTACGACGCCATTTTCATGAGGATACTTCTTCGTTCTGTAGACTTCGTAACCACACAGGTGTGACAGTACTAACCAAATTCATGTAGAGTGAATGGAATTTTGAGAGACTTTGGTATGTATAAAGTCAGGGATGGTACCGTCTCCATACAATATCTGCTTAGCCATCGGATGTAAGAGTGACATTTATCCGAAGAAACGTACGTACGTCGCTGATTTTGACGTAAACGACAAAAGCAGTTGCGTATTGTGAATGATATGAGATATCAGCGATGTGAGAGAAGTTAATCACAACAAAGTGCAGTGAAATGTAATAGAAATAGACTTACGATGACGTGGTTGATTTGTTATGTTAGCGAACAGAGAGAGAGAGAGAGAGAGAGAGAGAGAGAGAGAGAGAGACAGACAGACAGACAGACAGACAGAGACAGACGGACAGGGAGACTGGATGAAGGAGCGAGAGCGCCATACAACAAAAGTCTACGGAGCTTGTACCCCATGTTATACTAACGCGCCAAAAAGTCTACGTCTTTTATAATCGAAGCTTCATAAGAGCAGTTACGTACGCATCAGTAAAGACTAATGAGAAGATCATGCAAGTCTCTTCAAGATCTGTCAGTAATGATTAATACCACCTGTTGTCCATGTTTAATTATGGTGGAGCATAGTTAATTCTTTACGACTGGGTCTAAGTGATGTATGATTCTAGATTATTGGTGGTATAATCACTCCAGATTATCAGTCCTATGTGGTATAAAAATGCTTCATATCTGGTCCTGAACATTATATAATTACTCACTAGTTGTCTTAGGTAGTGGATAATTCTCAAATGTTGGTCCTGCGTGGTATCTAATTCTGCATTATATTTGTCCTGGGTGAGCATATAATCCCATATATCGGTCCAGGTTCCTGAATGGCATATAATGCCAGACTGCTAGAAATGTTAGGAAACTTCATAATACAAGCAGAGATGAATGAGGGAATACGTACACTGAGTATGAGTGAGATTCTACAGACCAAACGATCTCTTTATCTTTATAAAGTGCAGAGCTACTAAAAAGAATATCATAGATCTGAGTTTCAAAATATTCCTAGATACTGTATTTTCGTAAAACTTCAAGGCCACTTCTGGGCAAAATGCAGATTATAGCGGATGGCATGTCGTAATCATGATATCTAGTGCTTCAGATTACAGGACTCTGCTTGAAGTAAAGATACGTTGTTCAAGAGACTGAAGAATTTGGAACTCGATGTCGCAAATCATATAGTTACGTAACCTTGATATCTTTCAGAAGCAAATATTCAAGATATGACGTCTGTGGGTAATTTGATTGTCAAAACTTTTACCAAACAGAACATTCATCATATATATCATCCATGATGAAATGTCCCTTGACTTTATGTTTTGTAAGGATGAGGTTCGATTTTAGGATTTTCTGTATAGTACATATCATCAAGAATGAAAAAAAGTATATTGTAGAATGATAATATATACATAAAGGAAAGTAAGAATTTACTACATCCATAATACAACATTACGTTGATCTACATATTTTCTAGCTGTGGATTTTTATTGTCGAAATGTAAATGTGTGGAAGTCGATGAATGCCGTTTGAGACAGTCATAAATTTCCTAGCAAACAACAGTAAAGTTTGATAAGAGGACAGGTAATAGATGTTTGCAGCCATATTTCAGCAAGGAAATCACCAATGTACTGTTTACGGTAATAATTACTCTGAATTAGCTTACTCTGACTAATGGCATGATTCTGGGTAGCCAGAGGTCAGACATTACCACACTGAATCGATCCACATACTTGCAGACAATACTCGACACATCTCTGTGACACAGTAGCAGCAGTATTTCTCACTCTGCGAGCCCCACTCTCTCACTCCCTCTCTCTTTGGATACAACAGCCAACAGCACGGCAACGATGGCATATCCACACACTCAATCACTTATCAGTGCTAGTAACACTATAATTTGCATTGCCATGGGTGGGTGTACAGTCACTGGTGTGGTGTGTATCATTATAATGTTTTTTTATCGTAATACTGAAGTCGCTATCCTTATCAAACAATTCTGCACTTGACTGCCTTTAGATATTGGTAATGGCGTTATTCATATCACTGATATGAATAACGTGCTGAAGTGATAGTGTAGACGACAGATTTTACAAATGAAAAGGCTGCTCAAAATATTGTTCTGATAGAGCAAGCTGCCATCGCCTCACCACCGAGGGGGCTGATTAACTCTGATATGACCAACAAATCCAGAACAAGAAGTTTATCCTGTAGTCTGAATCCTAAGGTAGTTGTTAAAGATGGCTGAGGTCTCGATCATAAAACGAATTCCGTCTTGCATCAAACAGCTCGACACTGCGGCTGCAAATCCACAAAATTCGTCTGAGTTTATACACAACTGATATCATGGTGACTCTGCCAAATACCTTCTGTTCAGCTTTTGTGTCGCTTTCTTGGGTATTTGATTTAGAGTTTTCGAGAGGTTACCAAGATCAGGTAAAGGGCTAGACTGACGACAAGAGACGACGCCCTACGGACAAAAGGATCCATAAGCGTCTGCCATACTGTGCAGACGACGAGGTAAACATGGTTACAAAGTGTAACACGAGTATATAGAAACATGAAAAAGATATGTGAAGAGAGAGATGTGGATAGGAGCGATGGTAAAACAAACAAAACGTGGTTTTCATCACCACAATATTTTCGTCTTCAAGTTAGTTTCACTGGGAGAGTTTACGAGCACTGTGAAAATTAGGCATTAAATCTAGGAATAATAACGTATCCCTTATTATCTAGGTATGTGGTAACGGGACAGATTAACCCAACACGAGGTCAGCTAAGGTCAAGTAACTTCCGGCATCCATTGTTCGCTTCACAGTGCTAAATGTATCACCATTTCCAGACGTCTAGGGCGGGAGACTGTCTTTTTTTTTCTACTCTTTTCCGTCTTTCTTCTCTTCGTAAATTCATTATTAGGCCGATCACGAACGTGTGACGCCAGGACCAGCTTACACCTCTCATCTTTCCTTATCTAGGCTTTCGTTTGAATGCTTATGGGTGATAAGTCGTTCACGAAGATAGATGAAGGGACATGCTAGCCTCTGTTTGCCACTTTGAAAACATGGTAGGTAAGAGTGTGTACGGGAAGAAGCATGATTTTCTCTAATCATCAGACGATGAATTATTCAGTTCTCCCAGTCAGAATTCTTATTATAAGGCAATTTCGTACAGGAACATATACTTCTAGAATTCAAGAACGAGGCTATATATCTGGTAACCAGCAGGAGGAGGCGCAATGTCTGCGTGCGTCGCAAAACCGAAATAAGAATAGTAAGTTGAATACAGCTCTCTCGTCTGCCAAAGGTTCCACTATGGATTACCAGCTGAATGTTGCAGAGGCCAATCAGTCCAACACAAGGTCGTCTTTGGCCAGTCGCCTTCCACCTGTATGCTGTACCTAAGTCTCAGCAGAGAGAGAGAGCAGTCCTTGGAATGACACGTTGACATTCAGTCGACTGTTTTAAGACTTTCTTAAATTAGAAGTATAAATATTTTGTGTAGAAAATAAGGACATTTTTGATATCTTTGTCTATCTGTGTACTTTCCACATCGATCTATCGATAACTACTGTACCATAAGCGTCTCAAAGCACAGCACACACCACAGCCGTCCCCTCAAGCCTTCCATGACCTTACTCCCTGACAACACTGACGAATCACTATCACCACCAACCAACAACCACCACCACCGCCGCTGCCGCTGCTACCACACACACACACACCACCTCCATCACCACCACCACCACCACCACCATTACAGCCCCGTGGGACGCTGTTCGCCCCGTAGCCACGAAGTGTGGACATGATACTATACATGACTACGAGGCCCTCAGGTCGCTGGGGCGTTCATCGACCACCTGTGGGGGGGAGGGGGAGAAAGTGGGGTGTGAGTGGGGTGAGGGTTCTCTCCCACCGGGGAGGGGAGGGAAGAGGGGGGGAGAGGTAGAAAGAAAATGGGATACCAAGGTAGGGAGGTCGTTAACCCTCCTGACGTCAGTGTCAAGATAGGTACCTGAGGAAGATTCATTATCGCCGTTGATGAAGACAAAAGCCGACAGACGAGCGAAGAATATTGCTGCGATAATCCAAGATTATATAGAGCATAGGTTGGGAGTGTGTGGTTCGCTATTTCTGGCAATAATAAAAGTTCAGTGCGCTTTGACTGACGTGACATACATAGGCACACGCAAGTACGAGCATTTCTCTATATTAATAGATATACATTCTTGTAAATACATGTTTATATGTTTATACGTATACACTTATATACATGAGTATGCTGAAGCAAACATAGGAGCATGTATTATGACTACATCAGATTAAATGTACACAATCACGCACACAGAAACACATAGACAACATACATGCATACATACTTTACAGTCCTGCACTAGGACCCACCTCTGTGGGGCTCCTACAGCGCTCAGGCAGTCGCTCATGTCCACTGGGCGAGGTCACAGGGTAATAGTAATCACAGTGAAAAATAAGAAAGAAATGAGGAAGACGGGAACCTCCTTACCCATACGTTTGAAGATAAGTTTTTTCTTTCTCTTCTTTAAAAGTGACGAAAAAATAATTCATAAAAGCCTCAGGTGATGTTCTGTGTGTGTGTGTGTGTGTGTGTGTGTGTGTGTGTGTGTTGTGGGGTGAGTTTACGACACTTGAGGACTAAGTATTTAATATTTTCTGTGTGAACGTTGCATATTGGACATAAGGGGTCTCGTGACATTTCGAACAGGTATCTGCACTATTGGAGAGATGGGAAGTATCCAATAAGCAGACGGGAAAGCGTCACTCGTACATACCTGGGGAGAGCAGTTTCAGATGGGTGTATGTATGTCGGAGTGGCCGTTTAAGACTGGGCTGGGAGGGTGATTGTTAAGTGCTTGTTGAGTCATCAAAATGCGTATAAGTTTTCGCAATGTCGTGTTTCTCGTAAAAGAAGGAATCTTGGAGCTGACGATTGACCGCTGCTAGAATTACGTGAGCGCCGAGCGTACTGTGGTGAGATTGTATTGGAAATATTTCTGTTCTGTTGTGTAGGTAATGAGTTTATCGTGGTTGCTAGTCAGCCGTTGACTGTTCTAAGTGCTCTGTATATACGCATATACTTAAAAATATATACATATACATATGTATGTATGAATACAGACGTACAGACATGCACACGTGACTACAAATGGATTTAAAGACTTTCGCTCGAGTCGTTTGTGAGCTTATAATTACTAGTGATAATCCAACTAACGCAGACTATCTGCAGACTTTATGACAACGCCCTGACGGGTCTCTCTCTCTCTCTCTCTCTCTCTCTCTCTCTCTCTCACGCGGGCTCCTGCCATCCAGTACACAGACATACATTTTGTCCGTCTCACAAATTACTCTTCACTCTACTTAGCTCACAGGACTCCATTCTTCGTAAATCTATATTTTCCTGCGGTGAGAGCTACTCTTTAACCTTTTCATTGGGCAAATTGTCGTCGTAAGAGCTCGTAGGTACTCTCTCCCTCTCTCTCTCTCTCTGAATTCTACTGCAGTGTTTTCAGAAGAATAAATCCATTATCCACGAGAGAGGATTTCTTTTCTTTCATGTGACTGACTAATAAAGAACCGAGGATACCTCACATACACACATATATTTCGGTAATTATCTCATTAGTGTCCCGTAGACCGTGTGACGGACTGCATCGCTGAAAGAGATGATGATATCAACCCTCATCATTTACGTGAGAGAGGAACAGGGGAAACAAATCATTCTTTGGTTATGAAACTAAGGGAATCATTCTCTGCAAATGGCGCACCGAACACAACGGTACGAATCCACGAACCGTAAGCAAGACGGTACGATCCTCACCTAAGGTGACCTGACCCCTGACCTGACTCTTAAAGGTCGGGTCAAAAGCCACGCCACGATGGTCAGGGATCGTATCCTGTGTTCCAAAGGGTTTTTCAGCAGTGCTCAAGAATCGTCCCGTCCTGCTTAAGGACTGTACCGTCCTACTAAAGGAACGTCCTGTCGTACTCAAGTGCCGTACCTTCGTGTTCAAGGCGTCGCATCGAAGTGTTCATATGTCGAAGAACCACGTTTGCGGCGGGTCAAATGCTTCCCTGCAAACCCAGAAACAATTTGGTTCTTCTACGATCTTCCGTCACAAAAAAAAAAAAATGATAGCTGGATGTAGTCTAGTTGGATGTATATCATCTGATCCTTACACGCTGTAGTCCGTTATATGGGATTGGAAAATAAACAAACCAAACAGGATGTGTTTGCTTAGTGGTAGCGCGAATGGCGTGTGCCAGAGGGCTTGGGGTAGCGAAAGAGGAAGGAATATGGTAGAGAAAAAATACTATACGTACGTTTTCATTACTCGTGTTTTCTGCGTCATTAATCTAAATCAAGGATACCTTCTGAGGCAGGCTTGTCATTTTCCGCCTCATGCAATATCTAAGCTCCATACAGTTGTGTATATCCATGTAGCAAATCTGTTCTATTTGCTCCAAGTTTTGATAGAAGTGGTATGGCAACAGCGAGGTTTATAATTGAACCTGATGTCATTTCCCCGTAGAGTTATAGTGAGTCGTCACGTATGACAACATAATGGAGATTTATGAGGCAATAACTGTAACCTTTGTGAAATTTATATTCTGTTACCAGTGATTGATTCGAACACATGGCTGATAGAGAGAAAACAGCTCGGCTGATTCTTTCGAGAATGACAGGTCTGGCATTGCTTCAAGTCTGATGAAACCCATTACCAGTTCTAAGTCAAGGTCGCACGCATATCTATTTTCTTTTTGTTACAGATATTCTTGGATTCTGGATCTTAATTAGCAATTTCGACAATGCCAGCATCAGTTGTATCAGTTCCGTCCACATCAGCATCCTCATCAATCACGAACGCAAAGTCAGCAAAGCCAGGAAAAGACAAACGAAAGGAATACTTCGTGTGTATTGATTCCGATTACATGAAATGTGGTCCCATCCAAACATCTGTCAGGCGAGCGAGTGTGATCTGCTATGATGAACTCGACAACGATGAATCCTGTACCACTAATTCAAAACCTGTTTACAAAAGAGCGCTCGAGGAACAAACCGAGCCGTTAGGGTTCTTTCAACTGAAGAGAGAGCGTAAACACATCTTATTCATAAACACAATGTGCCGAATGACGAATTGCTAAGAACGTCTATCGATGTGGATTTACTAATTGCAAAGCAAGAAACACCTACATTGTTGGAGAGTCCCTGGCTCTGTCAGCTGAGGGAGAAATGTCAAATTGCGCAAAACGGCAAAATATGAAGCCAGTTCCCAGCTCCAACGACAGAGTAAAAAGGAAGATAGAAGAATTTGCCGCTAAAGTCAAAGTACAGCTGATGTCACGCATCAAAGAAAGAAACGCGTTTGCACTTCAACTGGACGAGTCGACTGACATCACGAATCATACCCAGGTTATAGTTTTTGAGAGATATCAATATGAGGAAAAAGTACAAGAAAATATTCCCTTTTGTAAGCCACTTCCGGGAACAAAAGAAAGGCCTGGATGTATTCAAGGAAGTAAAATATTTCCCTTTGTCGAGAACCAGACTGAACGATCAAAATACACAGGCGTATGAAAACACGTTGCTGCAGCCATGACTTGAGAAAGTGTTAGAGTCATAATGAGACCAAGGAAAGCAGCAACTTATGCAAAACATGTACACTGCGTGATACAGAAAGAATATTTAGCTTTCCATGACTCAGACGATAAACTGAATACAGTGCTGGAAGCCACTGTGATGATAGTTAATTCTATGAAAGGCCTAGCTCTCAGTACTTGAGTCTTGACTCCTGTATGTAGAGAAGTGAGGCTCTGTCAACCCAAGTCTTTCAGATCACAATGACGTACGCTGTATGATTCGAGGCGAGATTCTGGCAAGGATTATGGGGCTTGGTGACACGTTTCGCATGTATCTCAATGAAAAAAGACCAGATTTGAGAAATGGAAGTGCTTGGCATCATATTTCCAGAGAGTCAAACAAATCTGAGATTTCAGTTCAAAGGAAAATACACTAACATTTCGCTACTGAATAACAGCGTTCAAATCCTCCAACATATGCTTCTACTCTGGGCCGAAGTTTCTGAAGAAGGAATTACATTTATGTTTACTTGCTCTGATGATTTGCTGACTGGCAAATGTACTTCAGTTTGAAGCTCATAAAATTGTATTTACACGCTTCCGCGTTACGAACTCCTTTCCAGATATACGTCCATAAATTGGTCAGAGATGATGTATACGACTGAGTAAGGTTGCTACTTGCTCTTTAGCGTGGAATATCGTCATCTTCCACGGGTAGTCTGTGAGCAGGTCACTGGAAATAGACCAGATTCAACAAACAGCTGAAGCCGAAGGGATGAGTAATTTGAAGAGTTCTGGCTATGGCGATAAAAAGGATCTTCCAGCAATAACACGTGGATAATACTTACTATGCCTTTCACTTCAGTATGTTTATGCAAAACTGCATATTCAACTTTACTGATCCCTGAGAGATAATTGAGTGACGGTTCCCAGGACAAGCTCTAAAAGCAAATCTTCCGGTTACGGATTTCAGAAACTGCATCTAAGACTGAGCCTATGTGCAAAAAAGTAAATGATGACGCGTTCTGTAACTTATGGGACATGAACGATATAATGAATTGATATATATATATATATATATATATATATATATATATATATATATATATATATATATATATATATATAT
>JAYMFT010001482.1:0-17370 GCA_038088735.1 Panulirus argus | reverse complement strand
ATGTGTAATATATATATATATATATATATATATATATATATATATATATATATATATATAATATTACTAATTTTTGTAATGCCTCATTGGAAACACTTCGTTTGAAAGGAGACGTGCATAAGCGTACGTGTGTGAGTAGGGTAGTTATTAAGTCGGTATGATGGGTTATATATTAGTTAATTGGCGTGCAAAAGAAACTCTTGGATTTGAATTTGCTGAGAGGGGCAGCTGGTGGGATATCTTATCATTACTTGATGGACGCCTGCGTTAAGCTTTGTATAGGCTTACGGAAAAGAGGAAATGACATAGGTGGGAAAGGACTGTTGAAAGTGGTTGAGCTTGGAAAAGAGGCCTTTGTGAAAAGATACCAGGAAAGATTGAGTATAGAATGGCAAAAGTTGACACTATACGAAGCTTGGGAAGTGGGTAAGAACTGAAAGGTATTTATGGAATAAGTGCTTATATGTGCGAGAGAAGTGTATGGCATGCAAAAGGTGAGAGGTGGGCGTGTGAGAAAGGGCAGTGAGTGGTGGGATGACGAATTTGAGTTGTTAGTGAAACAAAGAGGAGGAGTTCGGGTGACTGGATGACGTACAAGAGAAAGCGACAGGATTTCTAGAGAAAGACGCGGGAGCTGAAAGATGGAGAACATGAGAGATGGGGAAAGCAAGTATCAACAATTTTGGGGAGAATTAGAATATGTCTTGGAAGAAAGTTAGTGCAAGAAAAACAAGATAACAAATGGGGGTATCAGTTGTCACGACCTTATCTCTTCCTTTAAGGATGTATAATCAGCCCATAGGCCCATTAAATAAAAAAAATCTGAAAGACTGGCCTCTGTTAACATAGACATATAGGCTAGATACAGTTCCCCTTTACCATATGGCTAACATCTGACAGCTGACGGCCGCTTGATTTTGTCTCCTCTCCACTCAGCACTGGTTTGAATACCAAACACTTGTATATAAGAATTATGGAATATATTTACAGTATCAAAACAAACATTTGCTCTCATAATCACTTGAAACTAACACAGTTTCTCCATATTTGATATCCTTCCTCTATTCATCTCACTTGGTCAGTCGTATGTAAATATACTAACCTCACTTGCACAACATAATTCCTTAAAATCACAAAGATGAATACAGATAATTGTATATCTACCAGACAGGCGTTGTACAACATCCCATCGCTAAATCTGCAATCAGAGAGGAAGAATAATATCGTTCCAATACTTTTTCTATCGTTGTAAACAAGTAATTTTCATTATTTTTCTCTGATATTTCATATGTTCCTTAGTCTCTCATAGATGATAACAAAAGAAAAGATAAATACTATGAGTTTATGCAAAATCAATTAAGCAAAATTTCATGTTTTAACATACTGCAATTAGACTTTTCAAAAGACTTTCATTACATATAAAACTGAACAAAATATGATGGGCAACTGAATCAATTATTGGGAAGGAGGAAAATGGGAAAGTGGTAACAAGTAGAGATGGAGTGAAGAGGAGATGATGTGAGTACTTTAAAGGCCTGTTGAATGCGTTTGACGATAGGATACCACCAGTGGTGTGTTTTGGTGGGGAAGGTATGCGAAGTGAAACAGTCATACGAATGGTTTTAGAGAAAATATAGGATGTTGTGAAAGCCTTGTCAAAGATGAAGTGTTGCAAGGCGCCCGGGATGGATGAGGTTCCAGTTGATTTCCTTAAGAAAGGAGATGACTGTTGTTAATTGTTTAGTTATGATTTTTAATGTATACATGAGTCATGTTGAGGTACATAAGGATTAGCAGAATACCTGCACATTTCCATTGCAGAGGTTGGTGTCTGAATTTGGGAGAGTGCTAAAGGAAGAATTAAGTGTAAATGTGGATAAATGCAAGGTTATTAGGTTCAGCCGTGGAGAAAGACAAGCTAGATGGCGTGTTAATAGAGAGACCTACCTACCAGGGAGAAACAACCGCTTGGGTTTTGCAAGAGATAGTGGTGGCCGCGCAGGAGCCAGCACTGCGGCGTTTGTTAACGTACTCTGTCAGGCTCAGATCGCCGATGTCCTTTTTTCTCTTGCCTCATCCACGTGTGGGTTACTGTTATTCAGCCCCAATCCTGCACCACCTTTCCCTAGTGCACAACACTGGAGAACACATAGTTCACACAAACCATTATTTTTTCGTTTTCATTTTCTCCCACCTTATATTTCTATCATGATTCGTGGTAGAACAAGAACCTGTTGATACTCCGGTGACGATTGAGAGCGGTGCTACCACTCGAAAGGGGTTGGGTAGATCCTAGGGCCATCATGCGATTGGGATTCACCCTGCTTCCATAGATGCGTTTCCTAGACCTGTCTCTTCTTCTATTCATTTCTGCAACATTCGCGGTTTTCATTCTGTCCTTCCCTCTGTTGAGCACCGATTGCTCACTTCCTACCCAACAGTTCAAAGCTTCTTCTCTAACTATAACATCTATCATAGTTTCCGATCGCCTAGTGGAAATCTTAACTTACACACACATACACTTCCAATTCCAAACACACACACTTCCAATTCCAACACCTACGTACAACTAGCTCTTCGACTATTTGATTTCTTGCCACGAATCTCTCCTCTCTTCACATCAACGCGCTTTACACACCACAAGATTGGTTAGGCTCTAACCAAGACGATCGTGATAGAGCCAAGGCCTTTCTTTTTCTCCCCTAAATGACCTGCAACAATTAATCAAACACTTTACCCGAGTTACCAGCTGTCACGACCACTCGTCTTATATGCTTGACTTTTTTTTTTTTTTTTCTTTTCCAGCTATTCATACCACCATCTTTGACCATAACAGTATACCTGCTAATCTTATTTTGGCACTTCCATCCTCTGCCCTCCCTCGATACTCCAACTTTGGCACTTTGAGAGAGCTCAAAGATTATCTCTGCGCGGCTTCTTTATTAACTTTCTTGGGAATGGGTGCTGCTTATCTGGTCAGGATGCCTCGCGTTGTGCTGAAGGCATAGCAGGGTTTATCTTGGCTAGGATGGAGTCTTGTATCCCATCTTTATCTAATTTTTTCCCTTTAATCATGGTTTGGTTGCTCCTGTTCTGATGCCTGTCGTATTATGGATGCTGCATACCTGGTTCATAAAACTTCACTTCCCCTGCAAAACACTCAGCTTTCATTTCTGCTCGGAATCACTGCAAAGCTATTCGCAAAGTCAAGCACGCTTCCATCAACAGAAAGCTTGCTGGACAGACTTCTTTTATAGTTGATTATTTTTGTTCCTAAAAGAAAAACATCAACAACTTCTGTAAATCATCCTTTCCTTTTCTCTTCCTGCCTGATCAAGCAAATGCTAACTGTTGAAATAACAGAACCGTTTTCTTTACACCTTATTTTTCTCTGACTCAGCTCAGCTTTAATCCTCTGGCCCTATCCACTCCCGCTAAATCTGTACCATCTCGTATATCATCCTCGTTCAGGGTCTTCTAAGTACTCTTCCAGCTCCAGCTGGAAAAGGTGTACTGCTCATATGGCTTACTTCCTCGAGTTCTAAAGGACTGTGTCTCTGAGCTAGCCAGCCCTTGCTCGCTTGTATCGCCTGGAAGCGCCCCTTGGTACAGCCCATCCTTAGAAAAGAGGACCAATCACACCTCTTCAACTATTGCCCCATTTTTCTCACTTCTGCTACCTCCAGAGACTTTGAGACTCTCCAAAACTCTCACTTTTTAAATCGCTTAGAATCCCATTTTCTTCTTTCAGATCACATGTATGGATTTCGCAGTGCTGGATCTAATGGTGATCTTCACTCGTACTTGACTCATTTCTGGTCCTCCTATATACGGGATTTTGGTGCACTTATGTCGTAGTCCCCGACACCTCCAAGGCATCTGACAGGGTTAGGCACCAGTCTTTGCTTTCTATAATCCCTTCCTCTGGTTTCACTGCTTCTCTCTGTTCTCTAATGCACAGTTTCCTCTCGCTGTTTTTTTGTAGTAGCAATTGGTGGAGCGATTTCCCCTCCTATCGTAGCAGTAGTTGTGTTGCTCAGGGTTCTGACTTGTCGCGTACTCTTTCTTACCTCAATAGATAATCTCTCTTCTACTTGTAACTCGTATGTTGGTGAATCCACTTTACATATTTCAACTCTTGCTCACCTCCTTCCGTTAATACTCATTCCCTTTCTTGTACTAATCATATTTTCTCGCTAAAGTCGGACGTGCAGCATCTCGGAATGGGGAAGCGATAACCTTGTTAAAATGATATGGCTAAAATGCAATTTCTCCCAATATCTCTATCTAAATACCTTTCATTTCCTTCTGTTCAATCTTAAAACATCAGAATTCATATTGGACATAAACCATATATACTACTCTATCCTGGAAACCTACTATAATCGAGATCACATAGTCTGCATCCCGGAAGCTGGGAGTTTTGTATAGGTGTCGTAATTAGTTTTCTTTATGAGCAGCTATTTCATATCTACAGGGATTTCATTCGCCCAAGTATGGACTACTGCTTACACGTCTGGGTGGCTCATCCTCCACCTCTTCATTAACTAAAATGGAATCAAAGGCCTACCGTCTCATAAAGATTCCGGCATCACCTTTCTTCATCTTTCCCTTTCCATACGTCGCGGTGCTGCTGCTCTTTCTCTCTATCATACAGGTATTATTTTGGCCATTTTCCTTGTAAGTTCTCTGCATGTGTCCCCACCCCAGAGTTTGGGCCTGTGGTACGCGTCTGGCCGCTGCTTCCCACATTTTCAGCGCGGAGAACAGCCATTCGAGGATTAGGTGTTATAATGTCTCCTTCTTCCTTCGAACAGCTAAGTTGTGATTTTCTTTTTCATTTGTCTTTCATTCTTCACATAACCTTTTTTCCTTGAAGAATCAGGTCTACAAACACCTACGAAATCCCGATAATCATTTTTCATTTTGTTTCTTTTCTCTTTCACCTCAGGTGGCCTTCACTGAGGTATGTTTCGTTCGTGTCATGTCAGTCATTAGAGAAAAAAGAAATAGGTAACATAAAGGAAATAGAATCTTTAAGATGCCTGGTGGGGCATATGGCAACAAATAGAATTATGGTAGCGAAAATGAGCTAGAGGGTTGTTGGGAAGCCGAGGGCCTGGGCGCAACGAGGAGTGGGTGGAAAGAAGTTCATTGTTGGTGAGGGAAAAGATGGGTATGTCTCAGGGTATGATAATTACGAATGTGAGGTACAATTCTAGGCCTCCTACCCAGGTAGATTTGTTCTTAAACTGGAAGCAGTGCAGCGAAGAACAACTGTATTGATACCATCCTTAAGTAACAAATCATATGAAGACAAATGAATGGAGAATCATCACCGTGGTCACCCGTTATTAGTGGAGTTCCCCAGGGATCCGTACTTGGGCTAATACTTTTCTTCATTTATGTTAACGATATTGACGTAGGGCTAAATAATTTAAGGTCCAAATATGCAGATGACACAAAGATTGGTAGTTCCATATTAACTGGAGAAGTTATGCTAAGATTACAATTGGATCTAGATAAAATCGCCGAATGGTGTAGTAAATGGTAAATGCAACTTAACGTAAGAAAATGTCAGCTGTTACATGTAACAAACCTATCATAAAGAATTTTTATGAACTGATGTGTCACAAGATATTGAGAGGGAGATCTAGAGGTCACTGTCTCCAGTAACTTCAAATTCTCCCAGCATTGCAATGAAGTTGCCAAGAAAGCAAATAGGATGTTAGGATTTATATACAGAAACTTTACGTCCAGAAGCAAGGATGTGATTTTGCCACTATACCTAAGTCTAGTTAGACCACACCTCGAATATCCAGTGCAGTTTTGGGCCCCTCACTAAAGTAAGGACATTCTTCGATTGGAAGCAGTGCAGCGAAGAGCAACTACGTTGATCCCCTCCATGTGCGGAGAAACTTGTTCTCCCTAAGCAAGAGGCGCCTCCGGGGTTAATTAATAGAATGTTTCAAAAAACTTAAAGGATTCAACAACGTTGATATTGAACATTTCTTTACCGTAGCGCCAGCATTACCGACGACAGGAAATGAATTAAAACTTGGAGGTCACCGAGTTAATCTGGACTGTACGAAATATTTTCTTACCAACGACATTATTGATGCATGGAATAAACTCCCAGAAAATGTTGTTCAGAACAACACCCTTAATGTCTTCAAACTTAGGCTTGCATGTCACTTGTCACACTACGAAATTGAATAATTCATTTCATCAGTCATCATAACGCAGTGGTATATCATGCTACCTTCTCAACCACTGATCTCTCTCTGGCCATCTTGCCGTATTACACTAACATTGATTAACCCAAGTCACCTGCTTTGAGAGAGTAATTGAGAATCACTGCATCATTCCTCAACATCGGGTATAATACAAGGATGGTAAGTCGAGAGGCTGGTGCTCAAGTTTATCCTTAGTATTATGTTTATAAGAAAAAGTGAAGGGGTGCATCTCGTTGGTGATGGGATGCATTACATACTCATATTTATTCTACCTTATGACTTTCCTATAGAAGATTTCCTTCAGTCTTATCAATCCTGCAAGGTATTTTTTATACCTGTTTTCCCGTTGGCTTATGCCGGAGGGATTAGAGGGCAGGGAGAGAGCCTTTGCTTTGCCATCCTTTTCTTCTAATGCTTACAAGGAGGCTTTTCTTTCTTTTTATTTTTTGCGTTAAGGCCAGACCACCTCGCTTGGATCTTGAGTCTGTACAGTCTGTGTATCTGTGTAACACTCTCTCTCTCTCTCTCTCTCTCTCTCTCTCTCTCTCTCTCTCTCTCTCTCTCTCTCTCCCATCACTTTTCCTCCAACTCCCCATCACCACCCACCACCCATGCTGCTCTTCCACCAGCTAAGGCAGAAGCCTTGTCAGACAGTAACAAATTACAGGTATAAGAAAACTTTTCTCGTTTATTAATAGAAAACAGAAAAGACTCGAGATATTATTTTTCTCCATATTCATCACTGTCAAAGCGTTTAAGAATATCACAAAGTTCTTGGAAGAGGAAAAGTTGAGGAAATGTTGGTTGTATTGGTTTAGTGCAGTCGCAGAGCATTGTTGTTATTCATCTATGATTCTTTATGAAAGTTGCATAATACTGACGCATTTTAACAGCATAGGGGTCTCGCTGGCGTTCTTATATTGAATTTTTCCATATGTAACGTGAAGAAAATGAAACCCTTATTAGAGGTAAGACTTGGTCTGTGCTATGACGGATTCTGGGAGTTAATATTCTGACGCCTTGGTTGGCATGACACTTCCTCATAACACCTTCATAAGATCAGACGCACATCGCTTAACCTTCTCGCTACAATTTTCATTCTATATATCAAAATCGTTATTTTGAGAATAATTGTACATAACCTGACGACAGTAATGTGAATGATTTCACCGCTGTTACTAAGGCTCGCAGAATTTGAGTTCTTACCGCAGTATTATCACTGTGCTTCGGACACGTTGCCTAACTGCTCCTTAGCTACTTTTCTTCCCACTTGTCTTTAAAACCATAAGTAGATCAACTAATGATTTTTGAAACTCATTCTAGTGATTGAAAACTAGATTAGTACTTGATACGGTAGTCTATATGAAACTATCAAAAACGCATAAATCACCTACTTGAAATTCGGTAATTGTTTAAGCTTAGCTTATACCATGAATACTACAGCTTATTCCTGTATACTCTCTGAATTCCAATAAAACTAAGTTTGTACCATTTATCCGAAGGAAACTTTTATGCAGGTTAGTATGGAAGGCAACCACCCACCCACCTCTCTGCTGACACTGCAACACGTATCGTTGGGGAGGGGCACGTCTCTGTTGGGCTTACCTCCTTGCCAGGTCAGCTTTAGCGACACCTCTTAGGTCATAAAGAACTTTAATGAAGAGAACATGTTACTCTTATCTCGGGTGCATTTCCATGCTTTGTTTACCGTGTTTATCACGAAGCTGCAGAAGATTAATCGTCATCCTATCATTTTTACTTGGTATTTTGTGCATGCGTATGTTTGCTTCAGTAAAACATGGGTTCTTTATTTCCTGTCACAGCCGTCCGCCCGAGTTCTTGGTACGAAAAGTGTGGCTTTAAAATGACTCCACCTGCCAGGTGGCTGTTGGGAGACAGAAGGGAGCTGCTGTCCCTCCTTCTTCACACTCCCACCTTCACCTTTACGATATCCGAAGCCTCGTATTCCCGCCTGCCTCACACCTGACCATACGGGCGATCGCCGAGACACAGGCAGCGTCACCTTGATGTTGGCTTAATAGCTTATTATCAATAATTCAGTAATACAGAAACTGAATACTAATGAAGCAGAAACGACTAGTCTTGTTCTGCAGTATTTCTAGATTTTAGGAGAGTGAACATACGTATGTCTCGGTGAAATACATCGAAGACACACTCTGTGAATTTGATGACCCGTAAAATTCAAGGTGCATCAACCATACTAAATAAACCACAGGAAAGGGATGCGTAGCGCACAGCTTTAAGGTAACTTGGTACTGTGATAAGTGGCGACATAAGTGTATGGAGGACATCCTAGTGTTTGGATCTATCCGTAAGAGAATGAACTACTCATGTCGTCCTGGTAGAGTAGTTCCTTATCAGCAATCTTTCATATGCAGAGCAAACACCCGTGACATTAGACTTCCGTAATCTTTTGACTCTTACTATGCATACGGAAGGAGAAGAGATAACGATAATCATATCCTATCTTCAATTGATTTTGCAAAATGCTGATTACTCTTACGGAACATGAGTCTGTCGTCACAGCCACTAGGTGCCATTTTATCAAAATTTATGATACTGACGTTTTGCTTCTTCAAATGTAATCAACTCTCATTCTCTTTAGTATCTTTAAATCTGAAGGAAATAATCTTCAAAGTTCACCTGAAAGGCTAGTTCATAAAGTTCTGGTCTTTATATTATCAATAGGTTCATTTTCTTGTGCTCGGCTTTATATAAAAAACATTGTTTGGTAACGTTTGTGATGTATGTTTGACATGTGTTGCACGGATTCTGACTTTGACAATAAAGCCACTGAGCAGTCAATAGCCGTGAAATCCAACAACACACATGAATATAACTTTTGGCTAGCTCATTTCCGGAGAATTAGGCTTTAGTGGGTGACTATGATGCAAATAATTATTGTAATGTAAAGGGGTAAAGAGTTTCATAGCGTTCCCGTTATGAAACGCTTTTATATATACATTTACATTAGACACGTGAATAAAAAAAATTATACGTATTGTAAATGAAAACATGTTACCATGCAGTTTAAAATTCCCTTGCTTATCAGTTTATAGTAGTGAGCGGCATTCTATATCGCAGTGGCTACTTTCTCTACAAAAATCATAACACGTAAAGTGATGATGTCTGACGCTACAAATAACATAGTTTGACAGTGAACAAAGAACCCAGAATCGATGTAAATTGTTCGAATGACAGCACGAGCACTCAGAGACTGACACGTAGGTGTGATATCCTTCATTGTTATGTGTAAAAATGATTTACTTTCAGTTTTTTGAAGATAAAATGCTGTGTTACACAAGAGGTATACTAGTATGTCAGCTTCATCTGAGCGTAACAGCTTGATTCACAGCCTTCACTGGATAATTCTACAAGTCATCTGACTGTGCGAAATAACAATATATAATGATATTGATAATGAAAAGATCATTATTGCAACAGAAGCTGGAATTAGTTAATCTTTTCTATCATCAACAGTGGATCTAGAAACGCTGTTGATTATGTTGATACTTTGTAGGGAAGAAGCTGAAACAGAGGAGCGGAAAAGGAGTTTTCAAGGCTTCAAAGTAGTGTAACCACAGACGTACTCTCTGCTTATTACATCTCACATGGTACATTTCATAGGTTCAGTATGAAAGACATTTCCCAATAATGCTCACATTCTAGGGGAGACGGAAGTCCATAAGAATATAGATAATCCTAATTGCCTCATTAGGCTTGTACAGCCGCCTCCACCTCCAACCGTAACAGTCAGCGTTGTCAGTCCTCGCCTTCCGTAAGGTGTGAATCCAGGCAGTATCGACTCGCTACTTCGAAGCTTTAATTTCAAGCTACATTCAAGCTTTCATAGTCCGAAGTTTTGCTTATCATGTCGAGGTTGTACTAGTATCCGTAACGTCTCACTAAATTAGGGGCGTTAGCTTCGGTGTCGATAAATTGTGAAGTTATTGCGATGTCACTCCTTCCTCTTTGTGGCATGTGAACCTGAGAGAACTGACTCGTGACTTCGAAGCCCAAACGAGGGTAAACAGAGGCGTTCTCTGAGCTCAGGTCGTGAGACCACGCTATTCATCCTTTGACACCAGCATGGACATACAGCAGGTTCGGTTAGCTCTGCGAGCTCAGCTCGTCGTCGCCCTCGGAGATCCTTTACGTTAAGTATCATCCGGGACATCGTTCGCCAGTTAGCTGTATTGCCTTCAGTGGTGGAGTTGTGGATACGAAGAAGGGAGGAGACTGGAAGCCTCGCAGATCAGAGTATGTCTGAATGATAAAATTTGCCAATGGATCGCGTAGTCAACGTTGACATAAAAATCCTGGTAATTATGATCTGCATTATGAAAACATCAGACGGGAGGTTCACTTAATGAAAGTATAAAGATATAATGCAAATATTTTCTCCCCTTCTTTCTCCACATGACAGGAACTACCCATTCCCACAGCGCACTGTTAATTTCATACACGACCGTTACCCGGTTCACAGAGCCTAAATAGTCAGGGATTGGCTAGAGGGACAGGATGCCTCACAGCTGCTGGATTGGCCAAGCCAGGTGTGTGATTGTGACCCCATCAGAAATATGAGCCGCGGTGGTTAATATTAGGGAGCCTGGACGAGAGAGAACGCCTGATCAGCGGATGTCCCAAGTCGACGCTCAGTAGGAAATATTCATCCGCCAACCGCTGTTGATAAGGGACCTCGTGTCGTCTATACTCAGCAGACTGCAATCTGTTATCCACGAAGAAGGCTAGATGAAATATTGAATGTGATGTAACTGACTGATTTTGATTCTGACACATTGATTATGGCATCGACGTTACCTTGACCCAAGTGAGAAATAATAAAATTTCATGGAATGAAGTGGCTGTTTATCAAAGACTAATGGTGGATTAGACTACCCAGTGCTTGATAATGACTGCTACCAGTGGTGGAATCACCACGGATGGGGGGTGAGGTAAGAGTAGTGGGAAGGACTACATGTTGCATGAGGGTAGAGGTTAGTGAAGCATGATGTGTCGGGCCTGCCTCTGATAATCCTTGCGTTAAGCAACGGAACTTCGTGCAGGATGTCATTACACTTCACTGGTTTCTTTTTATTCGTTTTCCTGCTCACAACCACTATTTTCTGCACTGTGGCCTCATTGCTCAAATGAAATATATAGAACATTTTATCTAAAAAAGAAATTACAGGCTGGTCCTACTGAAACCTTAATATAGCGTGTAATTAGCGTACGTATAAAAGGATGCCTATTTGATATACATTCCATATAACAATACAGAATAATCATTTCCCAAAGTTTTATTTTAAAAATCCCACAGCATGTATGGTTGCACTCTGTATGGATACGTGGTTATACATTTCTCATGGATGTTATATTCGTCACGCAAACTTCATTGGTTTCCTCCAATGTTGAACGTGTGGTGGGTATACAATAAATAAAAAACATAATGTAAGACGTCATGGAGTGTGGTGGGAGTGAGGTTCTGTGCAATGGGTCACATAGTAGCTTGGTGTCATCAAGAGTGATTCATACAAATATCGAGCTTGGCATTAGTCGATAAGATTACAAGGAACTCCTTATATCATTTTGCCTTGAGAGGAGCCTTGAAGTAACTTTACCGAATTTACCCAACACCGTCATATACTCATCCTAATAACAATATTAATAATAAGTGGAAAAATGACAATATCTATTAAATGGCCAGCCGGCATTTCGTTATTCATAACCATTTTACCAGTTCATTCAATTTGCCTACGCGATGCTAATTCATAAATTCTTATTAAGCTCAGTATATCATTATCATCAGATGAGCTCGTGTAAGTCACGTTTCTTAACAGAGCGCGGCGAGTATTTTTATGTTGTAAATATTAGCCGATAGCGAACAAGGACCACAGGTTATATTTCTACATGAAACTTGCGGAAAAGATTCGATAGCTTGTTATTGCTTTATCCAGTCCAAACTACCACCACAATATAGTATCTACATTCCCATAATAAAGTTTGCTTACTGAACACAACATATTGGTGCACCTGTGTGGTGCTGACCCTACCCTTTCTCCTGACACCACAAGAGCTCTCTATACACAACGCTACCCTATAGCTAACGACACACTTTTGTTACAGGCTGTAAACTGTGATATATTATACGGAACAGTCGATGTGCTGAAAATAATTTTTTTTTTCATATTCATTGTACTTAGAAACGTTTGACAGCTTCCTGGGTAGTTATATTGATAACAAAACTCTTAAATAACTGTTCATATGCATTCTTCACCTTCTGCATAGATCGTAATAGCAACCCCATTCAACAAATCCAGCAGGTGTGAAGGTCACCTTCGAGTTGAGTTGGTGACATTTGCTTCTGTGGATGGAAGGAAGGAAATGGCCTGTGTGTGTGTGTGTGTGTGTGTGTGTGTTTGTGTATGTGTGTGTGTTTGTGTGTGTGTGTGTGTGTGTGTGTGGCTGTGTGCTAATCAAAGAAAAAGGAAGGAAGGAGTTGCATTATCTTGGAATAATTCAAACCTTTAGGACAAGATGCGAGTAATGTCCCAGCGTGCGATCATTATCAGTCTCAGTATTTTGGCACAGTCCTACTTGTCTCTGTATATGCTTCCTAAAACATTACGTTGTACGTAGGAGTCACCGAATTCAGCGTCCTCCTCTGAAACTCCTCTCCACTCTACCCTCCTTACCTCGTCACCCCTTCTAACCACACGCCGGCCCCAGTCGTCTCCCGCTCCCCCACCCCAGATCACTTATGAAAACTTCGAAGTAACGAGTCGATACTGCCTGGGTTCACACCGCCTGGAAGGAAAGGATTGACAAGCCTTGCTGTCCCGATTGGAAGTGGAAGCGGCTGTACCAGACATGACCAGTCGGTAAACGTATTCCTGAAAGATTTGTGAGTTCAGAATATATCTTTCTTACCTCTTTGGTGACCGGGTTAGGTTTCTCTTACATACGTATCTGTAAGGAGAAGGAACTTTCGTATTATAGAAATATTTAAAAGTTTATACTGAGGAGATACTTTTGAAATGAAACTAAAGGAAACTTTCCATATAGTTGAAGAAACTGACTACCTTTTCCCTCCACAATGTCATTATGACGTACTATATCTTTTGACTGCTTATCCGCTACTTTTCCGATGTGAACAGCTTTTGCAACACCTACAGCTACGCCAGCTAAATATCTCAGGGCGTGAGCTGGTGCTTGAAAGACAGGACGACCGAAAATGAATCCATGATGTTTGGATGAGACTTGTGTTTGAGGAATATCAAAGTTTGATATCCTGGGAGTTATCTTGCACAGTTTTGAGAAGAATATTGATCAAAAGGAGAGTGACAGTCCTCTTATGCGACAGACGTATTTTTCAACTTGGTTTGGTAAGAGGTACACATTTTTGTTTATAAAGAATATCATCGTATGTAAAATTGCCAGTAAGCAATAGTACGGCTTATTTTGATCCTATCAACTTATACTGAAAACTAGTTAAAGACAAAATGTTTTATGATAAAATAATGTAATCAGGTTGCTCTCCACAAGTCCTTAGAACAGTACTTATTAACCTTTATCAGTTTGTGTACAAGTAAGGTGATCTACATACAGAGTAAGAGTGTATGTGACCTTAGAATTACCTTTAACTGCTAAAGGAAGTGTTAAGGATTTTTCAGTAAGTAGTTGTAATCTGACGCTGACGGCCTTAATGACCTTCGCAATTGACAGGCTTAATGCCTAAACAACCAACCAATCACAGAATTAGCAAGGGCCGCACGCCAAGTGAGAGCGTTTGTTGTTTTAAAAAGACCCTTAACACCAGAAGAAAGTGTTGAAGATTTTTAGTTTGTTGGATGCAAGTTGACCGTGATGGACTTAATGACCCTGGCAGTTGATAGCCCTAAAGCCCAAACAGCCAGCCAATCAGCCAACTAGAAGTAGATCTTAAAGTTAAATTGATTGTGTATCAAAGGGTACCCTTCAGAATCTGACATAAGATGACTTTAAAAGGAATCGCAAAAAAAATTAGGTTAGTCACATGAGAATCGTCTTAAAGTGTGCTGGAAATCCTAAAGTGATGAATCTAGATATTCAGATCCTCTTTTTACATTTGGGTGCCAGTCAAACTGATGGCTGGCCGTGTGTCATTGCAAAAGATATATATTGTTTAGAAGTCCTATGGTCAGAGGTGATACATTCACACTGTGGAGTGATCTATGGAAGCAAAATGAAAAATACCTTTCATTTCTCATACCAGTTGCGTGGAAGAATCGTATTTTAGTAATTTCAAATAATCGAAAAGAAATAACTGCTTTGGTTATATTTCTTAAGCCTTCCCAGAGGGGATGACAATTCATCGTATATGGAGCAGGGGGCCTCAGTTTGGCTCATCCATCTATCGAGGTAAACACACGGTTCCTAGCAACTTAAGGGTAATCCAGTGACTTAAAACACCAAGAACTTTCCACGAGGAGGTGATTTCACTGAGTTCCGTCCACACTCACTGCACTCAATGCATGCAATGACCTCTTTATATCACTTGAAACTGTGCTTGTGTTGAAAATTGGTAGGATTTTGCAGCAATCCAGATGTGCACGAATAAAAACCATCTCGCTTGATTTCTCTGTATACTGTAAATCGTCTGTGACTCCCTTAATGCAATATTGCACCAAAAAGCGGCATGGGGTGCTAAGTTATTGTGCAACATGGGTCTCCCGTTTACAAAGTCAATCAGGTCTTATTTGGAAACGTCCATAATAAATGGAAGGTCTGAAACGTTTGTGTCTTGCGAGCTAACCAAATCTCTGCAATTTTGTGAGACTTTTCAATTGTCTGTCATGAGTGTTTCGCTCCATCTCTTGAGCATACACTTGCATAATGAAAGTTGCACGCATTCTCATATTCGATGAAGGACTTCAAGATTTAACGGAATTTCGCTGGATTTTGTTCGTAACGCAACCTACTTCGAAGCAACCACTTTTCCATGGTTTTTCAGTTACGTTTGAGGGCTAGTGACCACGAGAGACCTCTTGACAAATGTTCCACAAATATTTCTTATCTACACCGAGATCTGTTGCATCAGCAGGTGGAAGAGAACTTTCAGTTCTGTTATTCTAAGTGACAGGACTTTTCCGAGTTTGTAAAGCCCATTAACGTATGGGGCTCTGTGGATGGAACACTGTTATGTGCCAGAAGGTCAAGTAGGGAGGATTATTCCAGTGGAGTTCGGAGATTAAGCACCGAAAAAGCCTACCAAGGACGTCTTCTATCACAACTTGGTATAATTATTCATTTCATATGATTATTGCTGTCAGCAGGGTCATTGACAATGACTCATAATTTCTTTGATTGACCCACGAAAGGAATATACAATGAAAAGTACTGCGGCCCAGAATCCTAGGCAGGAGAAACATACTTTTCAGCAATCATTGTCCTGTGGTATCAATATTTTGCTTTTTTGACTGCCAAAATGCAAGTTATTGGTTCCTGATGGATAAGCTTGACTTTGTAGTTGATTTTGTCTGCTTGGCTCATCTAACCTTACTTTAGTCACTGACATTCATTTTGTTATTGCTGTTAGCAACACCAAAGTATTGAAGAGCAATAGACGCAAATGGTGTAGCAAATCTGTCTGACACACTATGACAGTCACTTGCCTTTGCAAATGCTAATAGTTTAGTCCCCAACAGAGAGGTCCTTGGTTTGATTCAACAAGGAAGAGAAGCTCAATCCATTGACTAGTTGCAGTACTTTCTGGTCCGCTAACGTCTTTAACAATCGATAGGTCTATTTTTGGGACTTCGCCATTCCTGCTCTAGCGAATATTTTCGTCTGCAGACATGCGTATTTTGCAACTTCAGTTTCAACGTAATCTAAGGATTTCTCTCACATTTTTTTTGCATTTTACTGGCAACAAAAATGTCTGATCTCTGGGAGGAGCTTTTCGTGTTTTCTCATAGGAACATTTAGAAAACTACCTGTCCCTTATAAGAGCAAATATCAAATATTATTTCTCTGACTTCGTATGGAATGATAGTTTAATCGTTTTCATCATTTTTTCTTCCTTTGCTATGTATCATAAACGTCTTGTATTTCTCTTGATGAGCCCCAGTCGCGTGGATTACTAGTTAATGAGATGTAATCGGAGTAAATGCCGTTTTACAAATGTCTTCAATCCTGGAAGGTAAATACTCAGATTTTGCGAGAAATGATTGCTCTCTTATGTTTAGTGTCCTTAATACCAATTTTGTCCACAAGTAATGAGTCGCACGGAAGTTATTGTGTTTCACACAATACTTTTGCCTCGCGTAAACACACCGCATTATACTTTGTTTTTGTCAGCAGCATAGCTGGAGGAGCGGATTGGAAACGTCATGAGAACTAAAAGAAGAATTCGACGGAGGTATTCCTTCGGAAATCATAATATCTATGATATTCAAAATAACTAAGAACTTCAAAAGCATTTTGAAATAAATCTAATCTTAAATGAATGACTGGAGGGCATAAGTGGAACTTTTCAACGCTATTGAAAACGTCAACTTTAAGACTGGATTTTTCACTCTATCCTAACGTCAGTATATTTTAAGCTTACAGAAGTTTGAAGGAAATACGGAAGTTATTTTCAGGTTTACTCTTGAGAGGAAAATCTTATCATCTCCACTTTGTAATTTAGTATCGTCGAGATATTTTTCACTGAAGTTGCGTGATATGAAAATCCTTATCACCACAACAATACTCCTTAATCTTAGATAACTTAGATACCTAAAACAACGCTGCTTCCATGTCAAAACTAAAACCATTATTCGAAAATTAATGTATGTAGATTTTTAGTGATCTTTATGACAATCAATTCTGAAGTCTGTGTAATGAAATGTAGCTATCATTGGTAAATTTTTGTTGCCTTAAACAAGTACGACAGGGTAGTTTTTCTATGGTCCTTTTATCACTGGTCTAACGTCTTATAAAGGAGCTGGACTAATGGCGGTATTTCTCTGATCATATTTTCTTATGTTAGGTGAGACGGCACTAGAATTAGCTGGCCTAATCAAGGCCATCTCATTAACGATATATATATATATATATATATATATATATATATATATATATATATATATAT
>JAYMFT010001472.1:0-17370 GCA_038088735.1 Panulirus argus | reverse complement strand
ACACACACACACACACACACACACACACATACACACACACACACATATATATATATATATATATATATATATATATATAAATATATATACATCCGTATGCAGCATTATACACACTGTTAAAAACAGAGAAGGAAGATAAACGTTACAGGGAGGGACCTTGTACACAACACACATTGACATCACACAACATTACACACAGAAAAAAATATGCCTCCATTTTTTGAGGCATAAAAGGAAACCAATATGGGATAAAGCATAGGTGGAAAATATGTAATTAAGCTAAGGAGTAAAATATATGGAAAAGGAAGCTACACATACAGCAATCATAAATAGGAAGTATTATGAGGAGAAAATAATGTACTTCTATGACGAAAATGGCAGCATGCCCATCATCCAAAGTTAGTCGTAGCCATGATGATGGAATAAAGGACATTTGCATAATTAGTTAATTCAAAACATAACAATGTTCCATACGAAGTACTCATATATGCATTTCAAATGACTGTACTGCTGTCAATTGATTAAAGAACAGAATATATGGCTGGCTATAGGAATCAAATAAATGTGAACTTAATGGCAGATCTGATACAAATTTAAGGAATAAACAGATGTTCAACCCAATACACTGTTGCCATGGAACAATTTATCTACCCATCAAAATATGAAAAATTTATACTAACTGGTAAAACTTAGCTTTCCAGTAGGAAGTACAACTTCTACTAATAAAACATCTATTCTGTGGTTTCTTGTATCTGACCTTATCCATGAATACTATCCAGAGAATGTTTTTACAAACTTCGGCTATATCTTAGCACATTTTGTTGGGTAGTTAGCCAACTTAGCAGACTGGTGAGAGGAAGCTGGTCACAGGCACAGGCTGGTTGGTTGTGGTGCACACTAGGAGGGTCCGTTATATTTACAGTCAAGCAAAACCTACTGCAGCCCAGCTCTTGCAGAGGGGACGTACTAAGTACTCTCGTGTGGTGCGGACGACTCTAAAGACAGATCCACACATGCCCACCATGGTGCAGTGTGGTGCAGCAAGTCTTTTCAAGCACTAATTATCAAGTTCAACAATGCATTCTAATGCTAGTTAAGAATTAAGATACCATAATTTGCATAACATACTTAAGCCATACTGCACAACACTCAACCAGGTATGGTTTATATCTTGGGCTTATTCTTAATTGAGATACTTCGCTACAGGTACAGTGTTAATATTGTAGAACTGTATACCAGTATAGTTAAGAATAGGTTCATACAATATATTCAGATACTGCCTACTGAATCAAGGATTACTCTATGGACTGAATTAAAACCCACACAATACAAACTGCTGCGTACTGCGAGGTAGCTCAAAACTATCCACGACTGGGCTGCAATACTACCTGCTAACGACCTAACAAGCTGGCAGGCCGCAGTCATAATGGAATGAGTTACCTGTGCGCTTTCATCTCCCGAAGGAGAGGTCGCAATTCTGACATGCTTCCCATTTTCACAGCTGTGGGAACCAAGGCAACTGCTTCATATACAAAATATAACATGGTCAAAGTTTCTAAACAAAACTGTGTGAACAGGCACTATATAATTTCAAAGATTTCTACAATCAGTCATTATGGTAACAAAGTAATCAGGTAACTGTAATTAACTTACTATCAAAAATTTCTTTAATGGAATTATGGCATCTTTATAAAACTACAATACATTTCTGCTTTCTCTTCACATAGCATGAATAATGTGTATACCAACTTGAAACTGGGATAAGGCCTTAAAAATTTTACAACACGGCTGAACCATTTCATAAAAATACTGCAAACATAAAATTATGTCAAAAAGCTGAAACTATCGAATATTTCCATCACATTCTATCAAAAAACAATACATAAATAATGGCAAACTAAGCTATATCCTAGCCATCTTATGACATATATGCCATAAAATTCTCAAGTAATTTAACATCCAGACTGTATTGAGGAGATTCAAATCTACCCTAAATCCTTTTTCAAAACATCACATCCACATGCATCTCTTGCAGACATTAATGGACTAAAGACATTAATAGACCAATGTTCTGTAATGCTATCAACATGAACCTGATAGCCAAAGGTTACGTTTCTCTTCTGAGTATACATATATTAGAAAATACAGAGATATCAACTCAAATAAAAGCATTCATAAAACTAACATAATAGGTGATATTCACATCCATACACTGAAATCACATATGCAGGGCATTTTAATGTACACAACAAAGACTGATTAGGTTCTACTCAGTATAAACACAGTGAAGTCCAGGCACTCTCTTTTTCCCTCCTTATCAGTCTGAATCATATAATTAAACATCCAAAACAAGTCCCCAACCATCATGACCACTCTTCCAACACACTCGAGCTCTTTTTCAATCAGTGAATTTCTTCCCTCTCTATAATCTTTAATACTTCCTACTTGGTACAACCACTTTCTCCCCTTGAAATGCCAACTCTGGTGCTTTGGGAAAGCTCAATTGAGACATTCATTATAGTGACTCTCCTTACAACCAGTGGTGCTTTACCACCTGGGATGCCTCCAGCTGTTCCTCCCAAACAATGAAGGTTTACTCAGTTGTATCTCAACTATATCTCTTCTACAATACCTTTACAACCCCCACCATTGTTTCATTATTCTTGTTCTGATGCCTGCTATATCAGGGACACAATGAACTGGGCCATGAAACTCTTCTAAATCTCACTCTGCACTCATTTCTGATTGGAATCAATGCTAAGCTGTTATTTGTAGTCAAGCATGCCTTCATAAAAAGAAAGTGTTATGATGTCACTTTCTATACTAATAAATCTTTCTAGTCCTTTATCAAAGGTATGTCCATCAACCTCACTGACTCAACTTTCCTCCTCTTCCAACCTGATCAATCTGTAGCAAATTCTCTTGCTATATCCTCCTAATAATATAGGCCATCCAACAAACCATGTATTTGACAGGGGTTGGGAGATGTGTTTGCTTCCTTCCTTTGGTTTTTTGGCATAATATTCTCTGTAACTGGTCCACTGCAACAGTCACTGATGGAGCAGCTTCTCTCTCTTATCATTAGTGGCATCCCTCAGGGTTGTGTCCTAACCACCTACTTTTTGTTCCTCCATTAATGACCTTCACTCTTCATCTTCTTACCTTACTCACTTGTGCACTGATAATTTACTTTTAAATACAGCAGCTCATTTTCACTTTCCATCCTCACCATAATACTCTTTCTTTCTTGTGCTAAACATATCCCCTCTCTTAATTCAGATTTGTGCAGCGTCTTGGAATAGGGAAGAAGTAACCTGTATTTCTAAGTCTCATTTGTTTCTCTTCATAAAATTTCAAAACACTACAATCCAACCCTATAACAACATAAACATTCTGAACATACCCATATCTTCCTCCTTCTAGAAACCCCATATGATGAACATTACAGTATGCTTCCCAAAAGCTGGGAGTGTTGTATATGTGACATTTCCCTTGAGAGCAAGTATTTCATATTTACAGGGGTTTTATTCAGCTCAGTAAGAAGTAATGCATGTGCAACTGGGGTGATTCTTCCCCAAACTCTCTATAAGTCAGAGTGGAATTAAAAGCCATCTACCTAATTAAATCCCCAGCCATCACCTCTCTTCAACCATTTCTTTCCATTAATTTTGATGTTGCTGCCATTTACCTTTTCTTCAGGTCTTTTGGCCACTTCTCTTGTAAACTGTCTGCATGAGTCCCTGCCATTAAGGCTTGGACCCTTGTAATAGCCTGGCTGTTGGTTCCCATAGCTTATGTTTGTAGACCAATCATAAGAGGATTGACTATGATACCTCCTTTCCTTGAACAGATAAGCTGTGGAATTCTCTTCCTTTTCTTGTCTTTCCCTCTTTTCACAGTTCTTATATCTATGAGGATAAGATCTCCAAACATCAAATGAGGTATCAATTTCTATCTTTTCCTTTAAATTACTGTAAATTTCTTTCATACGAGATGACCATGTTTAGAGCATGTTTCTCCACATGCCATGTTGGCTACTACCAAGAAATAATAATAGTGGTTTAAAAAATAAGTGAAGTGTAACCTGATGATACAATTTCAAACTAAAGGTCTATCAAATATACAGGACAGTAAATTCTCAATCTACTGGCCTATTTAAGTGAATCTGTTTGGTTCAATAAGATCTACCTTAGAAATACTACCCTACATCCTTACACCATTTTGAATAATAAAAGACAATAAAACATAAAAATGTTATTTGATTCATTAAAATTAAAAAGTTGAAAACTTTAGATAAAACACAGCTCTTCAGTGAGTGTTTATGCAGACAAAGGATTAAAAAAACACTTTTGCCAAGACCTGTACATTTCCCACAACAATTCATAACATTTTCATCAATCTATACACTATGTTACACTAAAATCTAGGATGAGGAGAAAAATAAAGGAAAGAAAAAGATGTGAAATCAATCTAAGATGAGGAAAATAAGAAAAATCAAAATACATTATAAATTAGAATATCAAACCTGCTGCAGTTAAACTTGCCAACAAATGGGAACATGAAAGTAGTATCAATTCCTTCACAGAAGACAATAATTGGAACAAACTATTGTAGAAGCAACTAGGAGAACAATTAAAACTTCATTACATTATAAATAGGCTAGATGAAGTTTTGGAAATAAGTTCAGTGGATTTAACATGAACCATTAAAATATCTGAGAATACAGCTCTAAAAGAAGATGGAATAACCTACCCTGTACCTGATGTTCTAACTATTGCTCTGGGACAACCCTCAACACTGCAGTATAATTTGTCACTACTAAAGTAGGACAACTGCCTGTAGCCCGGAAGAAAGCAATGGTCATGTCTATGCCAAAGAGAACAGAAGGGTGATGTTATAGGCCAATATATCTTACTCCCTGTTTCTGTAAGATGTTGGAGAGCATACTTTTAAAAAGGATGTTGAATGAGTTTGAGTGGGTTAATAACGAAAACAGGCACACAAAAGATGCAGAGATATTCTCCATTTTCATCAATCATTAGAAAGCATTCAAAAAAGCTAATAACTGGTAATCTTAGAGGAATTAAACAAGAAGCGAATGGGAGGACATTACTTGATATGAAGTGAGAATTATCTGACTGGATGAACAGTATGAATATGAGAATATCATGTAAAATAAAGAACTGCATAGGAATGAGTACTTCTTAACCATACCCTTTTTAACATAATTATGAATATCATTGCAGAAGAAAACCCATGACCTGGTACAAGACAGACAGGATATGATGATAATATTGGAGATCGCTATATGATGTATGGAGAGAACTGGAGGTTATTTTTAAGAAATGCAAGGATGTAGGGATGGTGATTGATATGCACCAAGGAAAGGTGATGCTAAAGGTTGGTGATTAGAATGGTATTTGGGTATAACATCTGATCATGAGAGGACAATGAATGGTGAGGTGACATACCTTCACGAGGAATGTGAGAAACGATGCAGGGTTTTAAAATGTCTTAACACATAAATTTACTGGTGCAGTGTTGCCAAGCTCAAATGCAGGAGGTTACAACACGGGTGAAAAGTCACCCTTGGCAGGGCTGTGTCACCATGAATGCAGTCTTATCCAAGAGCATATCACTCTGAAGGAGTCTAAGTTTCCCTGCTGCATGAAGTACCATAGCTGTGGGTTGCAGGAGCCTTTGAAAAGGTCCTGGATAACAAAACTCTTCATAGAAATTGGTCCTGGGGTAATCATATACAGAATATATAAATATAATGGCACCTCAGATCAAGTTACGAATGATTTACCTACCATATGGATCAAGTCATTAGTTCACTATGTCTCTCCAGGTCCGACTACCACTAAGAAATGCATGGGAGAAAAGCCATACAAGTAGTTAAGAACAATGCCTTTATGATACTATTTAATACAACCAAGACAAATTGCATGACTCAGAAAGAGAAGTTGGAGTAGAGAAAAACAAGTCTTATGATCCAGCAAAGGAAAGAGCGACTGAGACGCAAAATGCTTGAGACAACAAATTTGATGATATGTCCGAGGAATTAATTAGTAAACTGAAAACGAAACGATCGAAGGGGATATCAATCAAAGATGTTTTATCCATTAAACGAAACTAAGGTATTGAGAATAATGATATTATAATCATCTGTTTTAATGAACATAGGACTGTCAGTCATCTGAAGATTCAAGTAATATGTAATGCAAGTATATCAACTTACACGCCCTTCAAGTAAAATACACTGTAGTACCAAAAATTTTTGTATATTATGTACACATCACATGAGACTTTAACTGTGAAACAACACTTAGTCCGTCATTTATACCAGATTCAAAATCTTAAGATATACACAGTATTCTAACTTCAGATGGAAAAATATATGACAGAAGGTCCACAGCAACTTACTCGGAAACATGAAAATTAAAATAATTTACATTATACAACGTATGAGGAAGCACCATCTTACCTCACGATTATCTCCGGCCTAATGCTATATACTCTCGCATTTTGGGGTTCCCGCAGGAGGCTCTCACTTTGTTATACCATTTCCTTCCTCTCGTCTCCGTCGTCTGTCAAAACATAACAATAGGTAACGAGAAAAAAGTGAACAATAGAGATGCAACACTACAAACTAATTTACAAATATAGTATCTAAGCAAAAAGGTGTATTTACCAATGCTCTTTTGTTTATCTGCGTCTGAATAATTATTTTTCCCTTAACCTGATACTAAGAAGATTCACACGACGCATGTGCCAAGTAGGCTTTTCAATAGCCATTGCAATTGAGATGCTTTCTACGCAGAAGGTATTCCTATACCATATGCAATGTCTATTTTACAACTGACATGACTGTAGTAACATCTGTTCTCAAAGAAAATCGACGAACTGAAAAAATAATTAAAGGATTGAATTGAGAACATGACATCTACGTTAAATCATAAATCAGCTATCAAAGAAAACGGAAGAGAAATAAGGGAAGATATTCCTTTAGGTTCTTCTCGTATTTGGAAAGTATTGCTCCATTTCCGATAAAATTTGATACTTTAGATATATATCTTGTAAGTGTAGCTTAAATAGTAATTACACACAGTAATGTTTAGATGTGCAGAATCCAATAAAATAAGATCACATACGAACAATTCTAGTGGAACAGGAGTGTTCGGCTGTAGTATAAGGCAACCTAGAGAGGAATAAATAGATATAGAGTTAGATTAATTTTGAAATACAATGCCTAACAAGCACAACAAGAAAAATAGAATACATAAAGAACAACCCTTGATTAGTGGGTGTTGAAAGTGGATACGTTATCTAAAGTAAATGTTAAAAAATATATTCTTCCGTTACACATCATTTAGTGACCTCAGGCGCTCTCTACTTCACATAATGCTAGAGAGGTGGTATAACATCCGATGTCCTATAATTCCAATATGAATACGTCTATTAAGATGATATATCCCCCTGTTAAATGTAGTACTTGGTTTATGTCCATGGGGTTGGAGTGGATAGTGCGACTTCTCGCTGTAGATGTTTTATTTTCTGTCTATCATAGACAGATAATCAGGGAAAAGACCCGTAGTTAAAACGAAGAGATGAAAGATACCTTCCCTAGATAGAGCAGTACTCCCTCAACCCTACCTACTAACATTTGATAGTGTTATGATTTGATTTCCAGATTAAGAAGATAGATCCTATATAATGAATATGAAGAGAGGTGTCTCTTTCTATGTTTGAGGGTAACTTCCCAAAATCTTTTAAGTATCTTTTTTTTTAAAAAAAGAGTGAAATAATATCCTGCACTTCTGAAAGTTTACGAATTTGAGTTTCATGCCAGGAGAATATATGCGACCTTTTAAATTTGTGTATGCGTGTCTATTTTTCCTAAGTCTGAAGTTTAATGAGAAATATCATTACTCAGGATATACTGATTAATGTATGTATCTTAATAATCTTACTATTATTTTTTTTATATAATACGTATTTAGTAACGATTTTGTGTTTTGATTATGGAATTACTTCTCAGCCATGGACTATGAATATGAAGCCTCGACTCCTCTTGAAGGAAGCACTGAGCTCTCAAGGAAATTTCTAGATGTGATGGATATCTTAGGGAATAGTCTGTTCTGTCTCAGAGTAAAGGGGCGTAATTTCATCAGTTTGTAACAGCTGCCTTAGTAGATTTACTGAATATACTTCCTAGAAACATATTACAAGACTGAAACAAAATTCTTAATGAGAATACTTATTATGTTTTTTCTTGAGAATGGTATGTATTCATTGCTACACATGATGATTATATCAAAATATTAACCATTAAAGAAATCCAAATTACAGATATTATTACATATTTGATTAAGGATAGAATTAAACACGCTATAAACTTCATTGCCCACGAACAGCCGTGTAGAAGTAATATATATTTTACATCATTTGAGGTCAAAACAATTCAGTTCAATTGCTTTTTGAGACCCTGGAGTTCGGTGGTTCGTGAAGCAGATGACAACACTAGTTCGAGGCTCGGTAACTGGTTCAGTCTGGAGCTCGACCCAGTCAGTGAATGAGTGTCAGGAAAATATTTGGTAGAGCCTGACAATTTACAGTAGATTCCGCACAACGCGAACTGGTCAGGTACACGTATTTAACCATCAGTTAGTGATTCGAAGGTAGAATTGGTGGGTATTGATTGCTGTCATATACACAGGTTGGTTTTGCTGTAGGTTAGCATCGTATATATGACATTGATGTACCGTCAGTCAGCTTACCGCAATGAAGAGAGAATAATACCAGCAGAGGTCTGAGTCTCATAGTACCCATACAGGACACTACCCTCTGGGCATTACGAAAGAGGTAGCTAGTTCAAGTATAGGGACGTCATGAAATGGTAAAAGGAATTCTATTGGAAAACATAAAGTGTATAAACTGAGTAAAAGTGATTTACACCAAGGGAGAGTGACTTGTTTCGTGATGTATTTTCCCAATGAAAGTCAGGGAAGATAATAGGTAAAACTGTAGTGAAACGCTAGTGTAAATGAAGAAAAACTGTGACAACCTCTCCTACACCATTGTAAAATTCAAGAGTCACTTTGATATTCAATGTCGAGCTTGAATTACACCAAAGATATTGCCTTCCTTTTGTCACTTTGGTTCCTTGTGGTTGTAGGAAGTACGCAAACAAAGCAAACACTGAAACAGATGTAGGGAACAATTTTCTCGGCAACTGGGTGTAAATGACATCATAACTTGTTTTTCTTTCTACTGTTAACACAAATATCTTGAATTAATTTGCAACGGCAAGGTAGATGAGGTTTTACATAGGTTTTATTGATTTCTAGAAATGTTTTCTGTACTTTTACCCCAAATTTTTGTAGATTATCAAAGGCTCACTGCTATCATTATATACCATCAAAGCATTAGTATTAATGCTCCAAATCGTGCTCCCCCAGTCTAGAGCACTGCTGCTAAGCTAGAGATCACATTGTGCATTTCTTTCAAATCTCGCTGTACGTGATCTACACCTCAATCATAACCTTAATTAAGTTAGGCTCCTACACCCTTTGATATTGAAATATACCAATTATATTGATATATACTATGCTGTGTCATATGAAATATGTGCACAAATTTTGAATAATGTTAAAAATGAAAGAAAAGTTGTCTGCTAGGGGAAGATACTTAAAATTATCATATTTATTGGTGATTTTAGATTTTTCATGAAATTTTATCGTAATTCAATATTTTGGTTTTTCTTCATGGCGTTAGTTGGAAGGGTTAGAAGAGTGTCCTCGCATAGCAGTAGGCTTCACCGTGGCATGCTTGGATTTTTAAACTGAGAGAAACTAGGACATATGGAGGTGTGTCATCTGGACCCTGTGCCTTTACCACAACTCAGAAAGTCCTGTTTGAGGAAATTATTGGAGGTGGCATATGTTTAGTGGGAGGAGGGTGAGGGTTAGGAGTAGATGTGAAATAATTCAAAATAGAGGAAAATAAGGTATTGAAAAGAGCAGCTTTATTGTTAGGAGAATTAGCTATATGTTTATCAGGTCAGGAAAGAGGAGTTATTGGTGATGCTTTTAGTTTAGGACCAAAGAGATTTATCAATAGAAAAAGTCGAATCATTCCACTTTCTTTTAATGAAGACATTTTTGATACGAATAATTTGCATTGATTACATTTGGAAATGATGTTGGAGTGAGCTTCTGTAGACGGGAAGAGTTTCATGGTCCAGTACGCTCTGTCTTTAATGAAGCTGAAATTCTAATTTTAAATCTGTCACACTTGAACTTTTTAACCAATAACCTTGGGCATATGTATTTTCAGTCAACCAACCTTTCTTGTCTTAATTTTTTATTAATAGTCCTGCATGTTCTTTTTTGTTGCCATGTGTACCTATTTAATCAATCTTTTTTCATCACTATATTTCTTTAAAAGTTCAGGAAAATGACTGAATTACTTGAAGCAATAAAATGAATTTCCCCTGGTCATCATAACAGCACATCTATTTTCAGAAGCTGTACTTCTGAAAATGGAGGATCTTGAAAATGATATGGCATCAGTAAATATATCTGACAAAGAACAGAAAGAAGTGCCTCAACTTATCGGCAAGGAGCAGGAGAAAGTGTCTCACTTTGTCAGTGAGGAACAGGAAGAAGTCTCTCGGCCCGACACACCTAATAGTGATTCTAGTGATGATTCATTTCACTCTTTTGGAGATGAAGACAGAGGGGTACCAAATCATCATTCAGAATTCAGGTAATGTGTACACTGTGGGCATCTTAGTGACCTGTTCACATAGTGTAGAATATTAGCTTTAAATACATTCCATATATAAATATAGGGGTCTGTGTTTGTTTGAGTGAGCATTGTAAGTCTTTGGAAGACATCTTGAAAATGGTTTTTAATCTGGACTACTTTGTTATTGTATAAGATCTAGGTTAAAAAAGGTGTAGGGATATTTGTTGGTCAGAAGCATGATCTTTACCCCTTACTTACACTGACTTACAGTGTTTCATAGTTTGCTGAATTTTGCTGTTAAGTTCTCATTAGCTGAACTCTGGAGTTAGGTACCTAGGGAAGGTGTTATCTCTCCAGTCAGGTTTTTGGTTTCCAGATAATGTTAGTTCAATACCTATTACTGAAACATCATTCGTTGTAGTAATATCTAGGTATTTGGTTGTTATATATAGAAACAGATCTCTGGTATTGAAAATATCCTTTCAGTTTATGATATATATCTGGTACAATTTCTCAGTATTACAGTCATCTCATTGTATACAGTATCTAATACATGGTCTGTTTTTATGAGTTTGCTGAATCTTTCCACTTATTTAACTTTGTTTCTTAGCAGCCATTCCCTACCTTCATGCAGAATATTTTCCTTTTGACTCTATTATTCATTTTCCTTTGGAACATTAAAGATATTTTCATTATATGTCATTAACAGAACATCAAAGGAAGAAACTCAGGATTCATCAGAAGAATTTCATACATCAGATATTCCAGAAAATGAGGCATATGTCTCAAGTGATGGTAAGGTAACTGAAAAGCCTTGGAATTCAGCAGAGGAACCAGAGGAAGAGGATGATGAGGACTTCGTGGATGAGGAGTACCTAAAAGATCTTGAACTTAGTATGAGTGAAGAGGAAAAAAATGTAAGAATTTTTCTTTAAATCAGATTATAACCAAACAGCATATGAAGAATGTTTTAACCTGGTATTAAGTTATGAATATGTGGTTGCAATGCCGGTCAAGACTTTACTCGGAACAAAAGATGACTTGGTAAAGTCCACAAAGCCAAAGTAAAGCGGTCCTTTCATTACTGTAAGGGACTGAACATTGGTGGTTAGTAGCTTGGATTTTTTTTATACTTATTCATCAATTCTCTCATTACTGAGGTAGCACCAGGAATAATAAGAGAAATGGCTTCATTTGCTCATATCCACTCTTGCTCTCATGTAGAATACTCAGAAACAGAACCTCCTATCCACAACCAGGCCCCACAAACATTTCTGTGGTTTCCCTTGACTGTTTCACATGCCCAGGTTCAGAGCATTGACAGCATGTATACTACATGGATACAATGTTGTTCCAGTTTACATTATCCTAGTTCACCTCACTCCCTCGAGGATGTTTAGGGCCCGAACCATCAGAACATATTTTACTCCATCTGTTCAACATCTTCATGGTTCCTCTGTTCTTATTTTCTCTAGAACTGATGTGTATACCCAATTTGTCCTGTGGATATTTCCTTTAATTCTTTGCTTTACAAATCACACCACCTCATTTTACAATTCACAGGAATAAACTGAAACATTTTGTAACATGCCCCACCTTAGTTTAGTGCAAATTATCCCCAGCCAGTGACAGCACCTCCTGAAAGGACCATAAGTAGAAGCATAGCATGTAAAAAGTAAAATTAGTATCATGCATTACTAATGCTACAAGTGGGATCGAAAACTGACTATTAATGTGATTTAAACAGTTCAAGGGATAAGTAGGAATTATGAATATGCTCATGTTAAGTGTGTTATATTACTATTGCCATCTAAATATATTGTATGATTCTTCCTTTCCATTATCCCTAATCCATTGTGAGAAACTCCGCTGCTTACTACTACTAGCAGATATACATTTTTCTTTTTTCCTTTTTTTGTAAACTGCTGTACTGTGATGACTTTTCATTTTCATTGCTGATTATTTGCATAGTACTATTTGGTACTTCATTAAATTTGCTTTAGTTTTTATAGGGTCTCTCCGTGGCCCCACATGACAGGAGTGGTTTAAAGCTTAACAAATCCTAACCTAATGGGTGATTCCAGTAAGTAAAGGGTGGGGAAAGTATGGTTATTACTTTTCACTATCTTACACACCTTAGTAAATCCTCTGTGATATATTCTGTACCTATACCTCTTTCTTCAGTAAGGTATTTTTATTTTTGTCACTGAATTTTAGGTCGTTTTCTCCTTATCTTGTTATGTATGCTACATTCTAGAGTATTTTCACAGTCTTGATGAAAAATATGGAAATTTTCTTACATGATCTTATGTTGGTGATTTTAATGATATTTAAGATTGCTGTCCCAGAATTTAGCTTTGCTCTTGAATTATTTATTATCAGTTTGCTTTTTGATACATTCCACTGCAGCTTAAGATATGGATCTTATATTTTTTCTGTTATAGTCAAGAAGATAGAATTCTTATGATATGATAAAAGTAATAATAATATTATTTTTTAGGCTAAGAGAGAAGAGAGCCAGAAACAGAAAGAAATTGGGAATGTCAGCTTTAAGACTGGCCAGTTCCAGGAGGCTGTTACCACTTACACATGCGGACTAAGAATTTGCCCTCTGTCTTATCCCAAGGATCGTGCAGTGCTTTATTCAAATAGAGCAGCTGCAAAGGCCAGAATGGTTAGTCAGCATCTTGCATTGGATTTTCATATTTCTTGCATCTTTTATAACGTATTTTGATTTGTACGTCATCTCCAATCTTTTGTCTCTTTTATATTTTGCTCTGTCTTCATAAGCACTAAAACTTATCTTTTGTAAAGTGAAATGTCACCATTCTTTTCTTTGCATGCCATTTATCCATATCTAATAGTGCCCGAAATCCACCCATCTGGGCTGTTTGTTTTTTTCCTTGTTAGGATTGAAGAAAATATTAAAAAGAAAATTATTTTGTATTTTAATGTAACGTGATGATTGAATATATAAAACATCAAAAAAGAAAACAAGTAAAGTTTACCTTGCATCTGTAATCCCTTTAAAAGTTTCCTGAGCTGTACAATTGTTTTGTGAGTGTGGCTGTGAGCTTGTTTCTGCTATTTAACTGCCATCTTGGGGCCCAAATGATACTTCATGATGATAACAACCCTCTGTTTTACTACTTTCCATCAAGGTTTCTTCCCATGTCATTGTTCATTTATGTTTGTGGCTGTCAGGTGCATGGGTATCACTGTTGTGGCTGCTGGATGCCTGCTTTGCAAAGCATCCTGCCATCAAGATATGTGTGGGTAACTGACAGCTGTGAAATTTCCAAGGGGTGTGTTATTACTGCTGGAAACATCAGCATGTATCTCATACATGTATAGGACTTTGTTCTTGTGTGTACAAGGATATGTGTATTGGATTGAAAGGGTTAAATAGACCCAGAATATCATGGCAATGTCTTTCCTGAGTAAATGAGTTAGGGATGGAATGGAGGCTGGATTAGGTCTCCTTTACATGGACCCAAACTTTAGGTGTCACTCTGGAAGTAGGCCTTCCTGCAGTAAATGCATATCACAAATTGCTTGCTTATGTGCTGCTTCTTTTAGGTCTATTTGCAAGCTTTTCAGATCCATTTAGTTCGAACCAGAATCAATTGAGATTATCTTTCATGGAAGCTTCTTTCAGTTGTTTAAGTGAGATGGACCTCTAATTAGGCCAGGGGAGATTGATAGCCCTTTTGATGGAATCAAAGTTGTTCAAGAAGAGAGCAAGAATGTATTTGAAATTCTCTGTTTTCTGAAGCTATCCCAGAGTGTCAACGGAATTGTGCATGGACCAGTCTCTCAAGTGTGGGGCCTCTTTATCATATCTATAAGTTCAGTCATAAGCAGATGTTTTGAAACCAGTCAGATCCATGCAAAGATTTATCTAGGATGATTTTATTTGAGTTCAGTAATTTATTTAGAGGTTTTACAATAATTCCTCTTTGGAAGGCTAGATATTGAGGATCCTCTTATCGGTAGGGCTGGTAACTGGGAGAAGGGAAAGTGTGTTACATTCTCTATTAGGAAACAGAATATTTTTCTTTAGAAGGAATGAGTCATAGCTCACATTATAGTACTGATTGATTTTTTTTTTCCATACTTAAGACCTTTTAATTGCTCATTTCTTGCAAGATGGTCAGCTGAGAATGTTTTGAGTCCAATGGAACTTTTGCTGTTGAATGACTGCATTGACAGTTTATTTCATTGCAAAGCTGTGGATGTCTTATAAGATACATCTAAGTTAGAACCAAGTAAGGTGTACAGATTTTGGAGAATGCATTTTGAGGTGCAGTAACCAGTGAAACAAATGTATTTTTATACTTTCTTTACAGGACTTAAAAAAGGAGGCAATTAAGGACTGCAGCAAAGCAATAGAACTTGATGATGCTTACACAAAGGCCATCCTTAGACGTGCTACACTCAATGAAGAAACAGGCCAGTTGGATGAGGCACTGAAGGACTTCCAGCGAGTATTGCAACTAGACCCAACAAATCAAGAATCGCATCATGCAGTCAGAGTTAGTGTACTTGGTAAAATCATGTTATTGATTGTGAATGAAGTATGAAATTTATTTGTGTATTTATAGTTTTCAAGTATTTTTAGAAAAAAATTTTGAGAAAAAAGAAAAGAGGTGAAGTGTTGAAAAATTAAGTGAATAAGTTTGTCTTAGTCCAGAATAAATTAGATTTTGAAATAGAAAAGAGTACAGTACATAGAACAGCTTTTGTACTTAAGTAATAGAGAAAACAATGTCAGAAAAATGGATTTTCTATGCTGCCTTTTAAGAATTTAGCAAATACAAAAGTTAGTTCTGATAAAAAATGACTTTAGGAAGCTATGACTTCAAGTTGTGCATGGAAGAAGCCTGAATGCTATACTGTGAATGATTGTGGTGCACTGGTGTGCATGGAAAAGGTCTGAATGCTGTGCTGTGAATGATTGCGGTGCACAGCTAAACCATGTATAAAAGAATGGAAGTATACTAGTTAGTGTTAGAAGATGATGCTCTTCTAATCTGGGGGAACTGTAGTGGTAGAACTGAAGGTGAAAGTGGATTTGTGCAAGAAAGAATTTAAGATGATTTGGGACCAACTCTTCCCTCTTTACATATCTTTATCTTTATCCCCTTATATATTTCATTTAAGGCCTGGCCCCAGTGAGGATTTTGTCCTTGCTTAGAGCATTCAATACAAATAAAGGACTTGAGACTTTAAGATGGTATGGCCATGTACAATGTATATTAGATGATGGCTTTGTAAAAACCTGCAACATTATAGTTGGAGGAAGAGGGGGAAGAGATTGACTACATAATGGAAAGACAAATGCAGTAAGCAAATTTCTTTATGACAAGATGCAATTTAGATATAAATGTTAGGAGAATGATTTTGGACTTGTGAATTGGAAGTATTTTTTGTGAAGTTAGAGGAGTGAATGAAGATATTACTTTAGTCTGATGAATCAGTTTGGTATACAGAGTGAAAATTTAACGAATCCTTATTGTAGAGTAGAAGTCTTTATTATCCAAAGCTTATTAGACTTACCTTGAGGTTCTGTGTGTTTTATAGAGTTTGTGTGTATTGAACCTTCCTTTGTAAATGAAAGGAAGCCAAAGAGGTTAAGTACAGGGTACCCCACGTGTACCAATTATACCCTCAACTGCCATATTGCTTACCTTCACATTTAAATCACCCATCACTAGTACCCAGTCTCGTACACCAAAACTGCTGACGCACTCATTCAGCTGCTGCCAAAACACTTGCCTCACATGATCTTTCTTCTTATGGCCAGGTGCTTAAGCATCAATAATCACCCATCTCTTGCCGTCCACTTTCAGTTTTACCCACATGAATCTAGAATTTACGTCCTTACACTCTTATCACACACTTCCACAACTGCTTCTGAAGTAATGTTACTCCTTTCTTAGCTCTTGTCCTCTCACCACTCTTGACTTTACTTTCAAGACATTTCCAGACCATTCTTCCTCTTTACCCTTAAGCTCCATTTCACTCAGAGCCAGAACATTCAGGATTCTTTCCTCAAACCTTCTCGCTATTACTCGTCTCTTATCATCTTGGATACATCTATACATTCAGACACCTCAGTATGTTCCTTCGAGGAGGATGAGCATTCCCCACTTTGCTCCTTCTGCCTCCTCATTTATACATTGAAATACAAGGAGGGAAGGGTTTTCAGCCCTCCACTTCTGTCCCCTTTAGTCACCTTCTATGACACGCGGGAAATACGGAGGTAGAATTCTTTCTCCACTTCACCTCACATGCATCGATATTAATTAATTACAACATAATTTTCAGAGGTTACCAGATATGATCAACGAGAGGAATGAGAAGCTCAAAGAAGAAATGATGGGTGAGTAAAATGCTCCTTATCGTATATTTCTAAAAACCATAGATTTGTTAATTTAATTATATAGTACATGATAGCTAGAGAATGAATTTGTGCAAGTGAAGCTGTTGTTCGTTAGTTTCTAACGATACCTTACCTAGGTGTGAGAAACAATTTTGTGTATATATATATATTTTTTTTTTTTTTTTTTTTATACTTGATCGCTGTTTCCCGCGTCAGCGAGGTAGCGCCAGGAA
>JAYMFT010001461.1:0-17371 GCA_038088735.1 Panulirus argus | reverse complement strand
AGTGTAGGATGATTCCGGGCACCACTTTAACGCTCCTCAGTCAGGACGGTAGTACCACCCTGGGCGGCTGTTGTCAATAACCTACTACCTAATACTACCTTGCATGAATGGCCTCAGAATATGAACGGTTGAATCATGGATTTGATGAAGACGTAGTATTGGAGGAAAAAGGGATAAATGCTTCCATTCATGCAGGAATATACCCTGTTATGTGTTTAGCAGAGACAGAAGCATCACCACAGAAGAGACAGTAATTTACCCAGAGAAGGTAAGGAAAGGAGTTACGTAAGTTATTCCAGTCTGCTGTGTTCAGGTGCCAGTATTTATGCTTAGAAAGGGCTGCTGGAGGGGGAGGTGCCGTTAGAATAGATACATTTGTGATAGTATGGTCAGATGAACCAATTGGGGGTGAGATAGTGTGTTTACAGCGAGATGGACTAGAGATGAAAAACAAATCCAAAATATTAGGAATGATGATAGCGGTCAGGTTGATGGGTAAAGGATGTCGGCTTGCAGGTGAGAGGATGTCACGGTCTCATGGCAGGAGTTTAGATAGTCGAAGGATAGAAAGTTTGTAGAATTAGGAGAGCAGTAGGCAAAACAGAGGACAAGTGTAGTAGTAGGGAGACAGGCTTTGAGCCACATAACATCAAAGTTTGGGGATTGAAATTCCTTTAGGCATGCAGCAGGTGTGTTTATGTTGGAATAAGCACAAGCACCACCTTTGAAACAGAAATGCAGGTGGAAATTATAGTTAGATATGAAAATGGGATTTGAATGAGAAATTACTGAAGTTGATGCCTAAGTTTTGAAGAGTATATGAATGGAGGAAGTTGAGAGTAAATGTGAGTTAAAGCTAGGTTATCTGGTGTAACAGTGTAGAATGAATTAGTTGGAGAAAAATGTGTAGGAAATAAAGCATTTTAGATATGTGGGAGTGGACATGGCTGTGAATAGAATCATGGAAATGGAAGTGAGTCATAGGGTGGGTGAGGGGACGAAAATTCTGGGATCACTGAGGAATGTATGGAAAGAGAGTTCATTAAAAGAGTGCAAAAAATGGGTATGTTTAAAGATATAGTTATCCCAAAGATGTTGTATGAGTGCAAGGCATGGACTAGAGATGAGAATGTGTGGAGGAGGGTTTAAGTGTTGGAAATGAATTGTTTAAGAACAGTATGTGGTATAAGGTGGTTTGCTTAAGTAATGAAGGGTGAGAGAGAGGTGTGGTAATAAGAAGTGTGTGGTTGAGAGAGCTGAACAAGGAGTTCTGAAATGGTTTGGACAAATGGAGAGAAGGAGTGTAGAGAGGTTGACAATGAGGATATGTGTGTCAGAAGTGGAGGGAACAAGGAGAAAGGGAAGACCAAATTGGTAATGGAAGGTTGGAGTGATCAAGATTTTAAGTGCTTTGGTTTAAAACATGCAGGAGAGTGAAAGGCATGCACAGGATAGAGTGAATTTAATTGATATGATATACTGTGGTTGATGTGCTATCGTTGGATACTGTGGTTGATTTGCTATCGTTGGACTGAGTCAGGCCATATGAAGCAACCGTGGGAAATCTCTGAAAGGTCTCTGTGTCCTGGTTGTGTATAGGGTAAGTTGGTTTCGTTGCAGTACATATTACAGCTATAGAATGGATGTCAGCGAATGTGGACTTCTTTATCTATTCCTGGCTCTACCTTGCTAAAATGGAAATGACGAACAAATATGAAAAACAACTATTTGCTACCAATGTCCTCCATTACCCCAGGATTGTATGAAAAGATGATTAGGTGCATTTATTGCATAATTTCCACCACAAGCATGAGGTTAATAGGGAGACCTTATGTGTAAGCTTTCCTCCTTACATAATCTTGATAAAAGCCCTTCCTAAGACATATTATTCTTCGCAATTCCCATGTTATTTCTTCTTTTTCTTCACCAAATGATACATATGGTAAGTATTCTTCCCATTCCTTAGATTATCCAAAAATATATGTATCTTCCATGGGGCAAAAGTGTATGCATGTCCTGCATGTCGATGGCTGTACAATTATAACAGTGATTGTAGGGTTACTGAGGAGAGTAGAATTCTTTCCCATACCTTTTGGGTATTAAAAGATACCTTTTTATGTAAACAGAGATGGGAAAAGTTAATGTTTTATTTGATGTGCACTACCATTCACAAAGAATTCATCATTTGTTGTGTGACACCATTTGAGAATAAGTTCATCAGATCACTTTGAAAGGCTTTAAAGCTATCAAATGATCGACATGGTTTCTGTATTGTTATCTTTCCTCTTCAACTCTTGAATGAGCACATCTCATTCTGGGGTTTGCCTATTCTTATAGCATCTCATTCTAGGGTTTGTGAATTCTTACAGGAACGTGGAAATCTATGGGGCACACAACTGGTTCTTGATATATTCCCTTTTAAGTTTTATGTGATTGACAGATGGATGCAGGTCATATGGTTGTGAAGAAAGTGAAAATCATGTGTCTCATAAAAACCCACATTTCTGCTCTGAACTTGGCATTGCTACAATACACATTTTTTTTTTTTTTTTTCCCCCCCACTCACAGAAGTCCACATCAAGGGTGAGACTTTATTGAAAAATAGAGAGTTTGATGAAACGGAAAAATAAGGGACAAGGGAAAGTATTTACGAACTTTAGAGGAAGTGAACAACTTGTCTTTTAAAATGTGCCATGTCGTAGTTATTGGTAAAGATTTGAGATGATAGAGAGTTCCAAAACTTTGAGGTATAGGGAAAGAGACAGTTATCAAAACGGCCCACCCGTGAGTAGCCAACAGCCACACAGTAATCATGCAGTGCTGCAGCTTGCTTAATATTGCTTGGGGCCACACAAGCAGCCAGCTCTAGGCAGGAAAAACAAAGTGATACCTGAAGAACATCAGCATAAATATGCAAATGGTCACTTAACTGCAAACTGCATGTCTCTTTCCAGCCTCCCACATGTGTGGCAAGAGCAAGTGGTTATCATATTGTTCATGGCAAATTTAAGCTACCTTGGTTGGTTATGACATGATGGTAAGTCATAAAATATGAAGTATAAATGCATAGTGTGATTTAACATAATTTGCAGATTTTAGCTGCAATGTATGTTTGTGTGCTTTGATAAGTTGCCTTTGTACATGCCTGAGTCACTGTCATGGCCACACACAAGGCATATTTTTAATTTTTCAAGCACTAACATTTTGCTTTTTCTTATGTTCTCACTTAGCGAAATGAATAATAGACGAATGTCAAGGAAATGTGCTTTTTGTAGATATTCAAATGTGTGGTCTAACTCTGTGAGTTTAACTCATAATAAAGAAGAGCATGTTTCCCTAAACAGAATTAGGATTTATGTTAGAGTGACTTATTCATCATAAAATTTTGATTCTTTCACTTGCATACTTTGTATAAGAATGATTGAACTCTACACAGCTTAAATAATATGATACTATTCCTTTCAAAGCTACAGGAATGACAGAAGAGACTATGATTCCCCCAACATAATCTATGAGTAAGAAAAATCAAGTTTCTTGACATTCCAACTTGGTATCTCTGATGGTTGTGTTGCCGTCATAAACATATTACTATTGATTTCCTTTCTTTGTGAGATGCATCTGTCAGATATATTATTTACATAGATATCTGTGTTCCATGAATTAATATACCTCTACATATGATATATGCTGTGCCAGTGATGTCACCAGAACACACATTGCAAATGCCACTTTTGATTATAAGCGTCCCTCCCCTTAATCTACTGTTTGATTTTTTTATACTGATTGCCATTTCCCACGTTAGCAGAGTAGCGCCAGGAACAGACGAAGAAAGGTCGAATCCGCTCACATCCACTCTCAGGCTGTCATGTGTAATGCACCAAGACCACACCTCTCTATCCACAAACAGGCCCAACAGACCTTTCCATGGTTTACGCAGGATTATTCACATGACTTGATTCAGTCCATTGGTAGCATGTTAACCCCATTAGACCATATTGTTCCAGTTCACTCTGTCCCATGCATGCCTTTCACCCTCCTGCATGCTCGAACCCCGATCGCTCAAAATCTTTTTCAGTTCATTCTTCCATTTCCAGTATGGTCTCCCTGTTCTTCTTGTTTTCTCCACTTATAACATACATGTCCCCCGTGTCAACCTTTCCTCACTCATTCTCTCCATATGTCGAGAACATTTCAGCACACGCTTTTCAGCTTTCTCATCCACACTTTATTTTGTTACCACACATCTCTCTTACCCTTACATTACTTACTCGGCCAAACCACCTCACACCATGCATTGCCCTGAAACATTTCTCAAACATTTCATTTCCAACACATCCACCCTCCTCCACACAGCCTTACCTATAGCCCGTGCCTCGCATCCATGTGATATTGTTGGGACTTCTGTATCTTCAGACATACCCATTTTGCCCCCCCAAATACTGTTCTCGCTTTCCACACATTCTTCAGCGTTCCCAGAACGTTTGCCCTCTCACCCACATTCTGATTCACTCCCGCTTCCTTAGTTCCATTTGCTGCCATGTCATCTCCTAGATATCTAAAGCACTTCACTTCCTCTAAGTTTTATCCATTCAAACTAGTACCTTAACTAGCCATTCACTGAACCCTTCTTTACCTTATAACCTTGCTTTTGTTCACATTCACTCTCAGCTTCCTCCTTTTACACAGTCTTCCAAACTGATCTGCAGTCAGTGCCTGTTATTCATCTTTCATATATATAGATAAGACATTTGTCCTTTTCCATTCCCATGGTACTATGCCTCTCTCTAGTGACATTTCGAACTGTAATTCATATGGTCTATCAAGTGTATCTACACACACCTTTATCACGTGATGAAATTTCATCGTGACCATGAGCCTTGTGTAGGTCAAGCCCTTTTAATATTCATTTAATATCTTTTCTATATATCACACTGATTTCCAAAACCTCCTGTCCATTCTATTTTACTGGTGTTGGTATCTTCCACTGAGAAAGTTCTTTTGAACTTGTTATACAGTTCTTCACATATCTATACATCTCTGCCTGATTAGTTGCTCCGTAACTGACAAATGGACAAATGGCTCCTGCTGAACTTATGGAATAGTTTTGGTTTTCAACTGTTTTGTCCTCAATATTCTTTTCAAAGTTTGTTTGCTCCTCTTTTCTTATCGTACTGTACTCATTCTGTGCTGTCTTATACCTTGCAAATGTTAACTGGCTAGAGTGACATCTATATCTTCACTACTGCACATCTTGAAGCTCTTTTGCTTTTTGACATATTTTATTAAACTTTTTTTAAGTACTTCCTGGTTTAATGACCATAACTGGTCACCCCCTTGTCTTGGTTATAACTTTATATTCTTCTCCTTTCCTTTATTACTGAGGTTGTTTCTGGCAGTCCTATAGCCTTCACTATCGTATTCATGCACATTTCCTTCTTCTTTCTCCATAATTCGTTATTGGTTGTAAGAACTTCTAATCCAGAATCAATCATTGATTTACGTCGGTGAGCCTCCTATTTTACTGATCTTTCTAATTTTGGAGCTAACCACTTTTTGTCTAAATCCCACAGTGTGATTGTGTCAACCACTGTGTCTCAACTCTCTCTATAATATCGCTTTTGGCGAGCAAACACTAGTCTTATATTCTCTGTACTTTTCTAAACTTTACATCAACTAGCCCATATACTTCCTTGATTGCTTCATTTCTAACAGTGCATATTTTTGTTTCTACCTCTTCACTCAAATTCCTGTGTGCCTTTGTTTGTTTCACCCCAGGTCTGTGTTTCTCTTCCTCACTCTTACCACTCTGTTGATCAGCTTCTGATCTTCACTGCCTTCTACTTTCATGTCTCTGTGTATGTGTCTGTCATTTTTTTTCTTCTTGAACATTTTTTGATATTTTTCTGGTGAATACCTTATGAAGTCTTCAGGGGTCTTCATCCCTCTATCCCTGTTGATCCGTTGGTCGACCAAGCTGTTGGAAGCCGCAGCCCATAGGTCTGCATAGCACCCAAAGCCTTGCTGTTCTGGGGCACACTTTGTTGGTACTTGTCCCATGCACTCTTAAACTGCTATACTGTGCATCCCATTCTGTTTCTAATGATAAGAAGCTGGCTATTGAAGAGTCTTGGGCCCCTGATGTTTAAGGTGCTCTTCCTTTTTGTGCATATCGCATCTGTGGATTTCAAAGGTTAAATTCTACAGAATCTTCCATGCCTGTTGTGCCAGTAGGATGTTATTTCAGTATGTAAGTGGGGAACCATACCTTCAAGTGTGTAGGTGATATTACACTCCCGTCTGCGCTTCAGGAAGTAGAGCCTTGGAGATTTAAGCCATTGCCAGTAGTTTGATTCCTTTACCTCAGTAATATGGGATGTGAAAGATCTGTGAACACTTTCTAATTCTGCAGTTTTCCCTGCCATGTAGGATGATGTTAGAATGCAACAATGTTCAGTATGTCAAAAAATGAGCAACTTAAAAAGAATTATCATTGTTTTTTCTTCCCTTGTTTTGAAGGCCTATGGGATTCAGCCTACCATCCTTTTACATGAGACAGCCGTTGTTTTGTTATTTTCACTGAAGGTTGGGTCATTAGAGATTATTACTCCAAGGTCTTTCACACGATTCAACTGGTGTATTATACTGTCTGTGTCAGTCTAGTTTTCTGTATTTTTTTTTTCTTTTTTTTAATTTTTGCCAGACCAGAGGAGTTGGAACTTATCTCCATTACAAAGCAAGTTGTTCTTGGTTGTTTAGTTAAAAACTTCATATCTGTATCTTTGCAGCAGTTTGGCATCTTCTGTTGATATGATTTTTTCATATCTAATTTTGTATTATGTGCAAAGGATATGAAAGTGTAGCTCGTGTTTGCGACAGTGTTATATATGAAATGAGGAACAAGAGGAGTGCATATAAAGTTTCATGGGGTACTGAATTATTATCCATGGAGGCACTGGAGATGACATTGTTTACAAATACTTGTTGTAATATATTATTTAAAAACTTGTATATCCATCCCCAATTATTTAGGAATTTCCCATCTTTTGCTTTTTTATGTGATATGACATCATGCTCACATTTCTCCAATGCTTTTGCAAAATCTGTGTAGATCCCATAAGCATGTTGTTTATTTTCAAGAGCTCCATCAATCCTATTATAGTGGTCAAGCAACAGAGAGAGAGGCCCTTTTGAAATCTTGTGTTGAGGTGGTGATATCTGCTATGTTCATGCGTGAGGGATTACTGTTTAGGAAGAAGTCTGTAGGGCCACTTATCTTTAATGTTGTTTTTGGTTTACTGAATACCAATTTGTATTGCCTTTTTAGAATCTCACTCATTTCCTGGCAGTCATCCTTAAAAACATTTTTTCTGTTTTCAGTGGTCCAATGGAGTCTGTGGTCCTGGATTTGCATTTTGCAAGTAAGAGTATTTTGGGTTATTTCTAATTTCATTGATGGCTTTTTCTTCTTTTTCCTGTTTCATATGACAATGGTCGATGTCTGACAGCTCATCAGATAGGTTTTCTTTTCTTTGTTGGGTGAACTGTGGCTCCTTAATAAGGTCTCCAATCCTTTTTGTTGTAGAGTATAGTAAGTTCACTATGCTTTTTTGTCCTTTAACTTACCTGAAAGGCTCCCAGTAATGCTTCTTCAGTTTCTTGACCAATATTGTCAGTGAATTTTTCCTTTGGCTGCACAGTCTTTAGTACATCTGGAAAAGGCACATCACACTTTGCCTTCGTTTTAATGGCTGTATCTTCTCTCCTCTGATTTGGTATCTTACGAACTCCCTGCCCTAAACTGTGTGTCTGTTCCTCTCCAATCTCGTTACTTCCTTCATGAAGTTTTGCAGTCTAGTGCATAAGCAAAATGAAAGTTCCCCTCCAATCTCGTTACTTCCTTCATGAAGTCATGGCAGTCTGGTGCATAAGCAAAATGAAAGTAGCCTAGTTAATCATTGTATATAGTTGCTCTGAGATTTGCACAAAATTAAAAGCCTCATCCAAAAGCTGAAACTCTGGTATTTCCATGCTGAAAAGTTATTGTTAGTTACTTCTTGGGAGAGTATGTAGCATATAAGTTGAACTTATTCTCATTGCCAAATGATACTGTTCATTGAAGAATCTGTGATTTATCAGAAAATGTCAAAAACCAACTGATTGTGGATATTAAAGTAGCTTCTCTAGGCTTCTTTGTGATTAAACTTGATGAACTAATTGTTATATCTAGCTGTGCTTAGCTGCTCATCTGCATATGAGACATAGAGCCCTCAGTCTTTAAGGAAGGATTTTTATTCTTTTACTCCCTGGAATCCACGACAGAGGGAAAAAAACATTTGTGTGCCAGTTAACAACTAATTTAAAGAAGGACCTTCTTGGAGAAACAATGTGGGATTTATAACAGAAAACTCTACCTCCAGGTGATGTCGTGACCATGGTGAATGTCATTAGATCCTCCTGTGTGACACTGAAGAGAGAGTTGAAAGAATTCAACTGGAGCAAGAAAAGAAAATTTGGGTAGTTTGTTAACAAACTGGCAGATCACGAAGCTGTGTTTTCGTAATGTATTTTCTCACTTCAATGCACTCAACAAACCTCTCCATGGATACTCAACTACTGTGATTGACTTCATGGGCAGAGTACAAGTTTTTGGTTGAGTTTCGAGCTGTGGCAAGAAAGAGTCTACATGAGCTACATTTTGTCTTTGAGAATGTAAGGCTGATTGTAGGGGTACTCAGGAGAGCAGAATTCTTTCTCATGTCATCTTGGCATCAGAAGGGACTTCTGTATGCCATTAATGGTCCGATAAGTCAGCTGGATTATCATTTGATGTGCATTGCTGTTCTTGAATAGATCATCAGTTATTGTAAGCCCACAATTTGAGGAGTATAAATAACGTTCATCTGATCATTTTGGAAGACTTTATGATATCAAACAATCAGGCAGGATTTTAGTGACCAATGACTCAAGAAATTTTAGGTTATCTTTTACTCGGAAGGCCAGAACCCTTTTACCTTTGTAGTAACATACCTTCTTGGTTGCCATATTTACTCTGAGAAACATTAGCTATCAGTCTACTCCATTATAATTTTATCTAAGCAACTCCATTAGTTGGATTTTTTGTGTACAGTCAAGAAATTCCACTTCATTTTATTCAGTGTGAATCCATCAGCATTTCAGCAACCAGTGTTTGGCTCTTGTATAAATACTGACATTTAAGCAATTGCTGTTCAGTACTTTTTTACTGAAGAGCACAAGTGTAGACAGGGCATATGCAGTTATAATGTGAAATATAGTAGAATGCAAAGATGAAAGTGCTTATTGTTCGTTTTATGATGATCTCGGTAACAGGAAAAGATAAAGGAAAAAAAAAAGATAGCTTTGTAAGTAAAAGTAATTTTCGATTGGCATGCTCTTCAGATGCCAAATCATTTTATCCACTAAGGCTAGATCTCACCATGCAGATATAACCAAATCAGCAATGCTTTGTATATTTGTGACATAAGGTAAAGAATCTTTCATACTCACCTGATAAAAGCTGACCGTAGGAAGATTTTATTCGCCAAGATATATTTGAATTGTACAACTTTAGATTTGCGATCTGGCAGTAACAAAGTTGATAGTTGTTCCACAGGATTCTTTTAAACTTTCAGCCAAAGATATTTACTTCGTCTTAAAACCAAAATATTCACCTTGCTATCATGTATCTTTAATTTAGGTATCAATTTCAGATATTGGAGCAAAGATGATGAAAAGGGCTTCATGTGGAAAAGTTTCTGCAAAGAAATTATTTCCTAAGAAATCCAAGAATGATGATGCAACTGATTCAGAGGAGATAATGGAAAACAAAAGAGAAAGGAAGATGTTGAAAAGAAAATTAAAGCAAATAACAGATCAGTGAAAGAAAAAAGTGGAGATTGAAGGACATTAATGATGCTACTAATGATGATACTGATAGTGATAGTTCATGGGAGGAAAAGATAATTAAAAGGAAAATCAGAGTTGGTTTTGAAGAAACAAGGAAAATAATTACACGTTCGATGAAAGTAAAAAATTTTAAATGCAGTGATTTTAATGAAAAATGAGAGAAAAAGAGTGATAATTGAATCGGAAAAAGGAATCAAGAAGAAAAATCAAGGATAATGATAATGATTTTGTAGTACAAACAGTAAATATGAAAAGAATAGGGCACCAGAGTGAAAAGTGAAATAACCAATAAAGAATTATCAGAATAAAAACATATATCTGACATTACATAGAAGAGGTGTATCTGCTGTACAAGAATTCCTTATTCTTAGTGATGGTAGCCTAAAGACTGAAGGTATAAAACTAGGACTAGTTGAATCAGAATAAACGTTATTGCTGTTGCAGCCAAAGATATGTTTGTGAAGGTGATGGACTTCAGGCATATGGCAACAGGTATATGGAGATGTTGAAAAAATGTTTGTTTTGGATGAATGGAGGGCAACAATTTAATAAATGTGTTGGGTTGGAGGTTGACTGGCAGTGTGGAGAAAATGGGCTGTTTTGGTTGATGCTTATTCTGATACTGGTCAAAGAGTATTGCTAGACTCTCATTTCCCATGAGAATATTGTTCCAGAAATATGCAAGTGTGAAGTGGGAGAGCGTTTGGAGTTTCTAGGTTTCATGGTATTTTGTATATGTGCTTGTATGAGGTACTGCTGAACTCTTCATTCAAGGACAAGAGGCTGATCCCAGAGACCCTTGATACTACACTTCATTGAAGTATAATAGTGTGCTCAGCCAATGTGTGATGAGGGACTTGCTGACCAGCTTAATGTCTCAGAGGAGTTCAGCTTACCCTACTTGTGTGGAGTGCAACTTTATTCTGTCCCTGGTCGCTGGACCAGACCGTGGGTTATACCCAAACAGCTTACAATGTAACACACACACACACGCATTATGACCTTTGGTCCCACCTGGTGGATGTAGCTGGCTTCCTAAATGCTGTGAGAACCAGGAAGAAGTGACTCCTAGGATAAGAGTTGTGCAGCAATAGAGGGATCTTCTTTAGTAAATGTTATTAGTGATTTGTTGTTGTTGTCATGATCCCAACTGCCTTCATCTACGGTGGGTCTCAAACCCTTAACACATTAGCCCAGGCTATGTTATAAAATAATTGTTTCTTTTAATACACTGGGACATGTAGATGCCACAACTTCTAGGTAAAAGTCTAGATTAACACTTTTAACAGCAAACACAGATATATACTTATAACTTTTGAATATAAGTAGGTCAGGATCACTAATACACATGAAACAATTAACAAACAATATATTTGAAAGTAATAACAAAAATGCCAATTATAATCCAAACACCAGATGGGCGCTATGGTGGACTGGCCACCAAAGCATTTATTCCAATTAAACCTGAAATTTGCAACTTTATATTAATACTACTTTCTGTCCTTCTACAAATAATGCCTATACCTTTTTTCCTTCAATTTAACCGTTAGTCAAGGACAGATGACTAATAATAAGGGCAAACACAACCTGATGATAAAGAAAAATGAGTGCTCACATCTCACCACCTAGCAGACAAGGAGGAGAGTGAGGGACTCTATGTTTCAGCAATTTAGCTCCATCTACCCAAATTATTGTACTAAAATAACAAGCATTTCTTTATACAGAAAAGTAATAACAATAATTTTTACGATACTTTGATAATAATTTATATAATGTCAGTGACATAATAAAATGAAAGAAGAGTTACGTTATTCCTCAAATCTGTAAGAGAAAACGTTAGGATATGTTAAGGGATACTACACAAAGCAGAAAACATTTCCTTTGTATGATATAAGAAAATGGAAATACACAACATTATGTACTCTTAATTTCTCTGTGAGAGCATAGTTAAGCTTAAAGTGAAGGGGTGTGAGGGAGGTTGGGTAGTAGCATATAACTAGCTAACCTTTATTTCTTAGTGGTCTCGTTCTGGGAGAATTTTGGATTTGATGTATAGATGGTTGATGTTGATACACTTGGCTTTGTTTCTTGGTGTAGAGTACTTGGTTTTGGGTTTTCTGAAGTTTACGAATGTTGCTTTGACTATTTGATGGGGTCTAGCTATAGAGTTAGCATATTTTTATGTAGAATGGATAGATTGTTTATATATTTAGTGGTTCTTTTTGGTGTTCAGATGTTGTGTTTTTTGGTGCTTTTAAAGTATTGATTATACATGTGGTGTAGCACTAATATTTTTATACTGTGTGTGGATATCATGTGAGTGTGTGTGTCTGTGTCAAGTGTAATACAAAGAATGATTAGGTGTTCATAGAGTGGTAGCAGTTTAGTGAATAATTTGATATTTGGGTATACACTGGATTTATGTCCGTCTTTTGAAAGAAGAGATATGGATGATTCAGAGAACCTGTCATATGGTGATGTATAAATTTGTGTTCTGTGGTGTAGGTGTATTGTAATTGTGGCCTGTGGAATTTTAGGATGTTTTAAGGGTATGGGTAAGTCTTCTTCATATGGAAGATGGATAGAATCTAGAGCTAGGGATAGAAAGTTATAGTGGAACAGGTTGAAAAGGGTGCAGGAAAATAAAGGATTCTTGTTGGACTTATGTATTTCCTTTTTTTGAATATCTTTAATTTTTTTATGCAGGATCTCCTAATGATATTCCATTACATATTTCTCTTATAAATTTAGGGAATGAAGTAAATCTTTTGGAGTGTATTGTATTCTTTTACTATGTCTTTGACATTATTATATGAATTATTGTTAATGTATTGCAAATATTTTAATTATTACTATTTTGAAGAAATGCTTATGTAAGAACAATGCTTTATTCTTTTATTATTGCATTGACATTATTATATAATTATTATTAATGCTTTGCAAATTATTATTATTATTACTACTATTTTTTAAGGCTCCAGTCATGGACAAAAGTCCACTTTAAGGCCTTAATTGAAATATATAGAGAATTATGAAATGGAAAAAGATAAGACTAGGAAAGTATATACGAATCAGAGAAAGTGAAAGACCTATCTTTTGAAATGTGCCTGGTTATAGTTATAAGGAAAAACATGAGAAGGAAGAGAGCTCCAAAGCTTCAACGTGTAGGGAAAGAAGTAGGTGTCAATATGACCCACTCTTGAGTTACAGATGGCCACACAATACTCATGTGATGCAGCAGCTTGCTGAATATTGTGTGGTCTAGCTAGTGGTGGGGGCACACAAGCTGCCAGCTTTTGGGAGCAAAAACCAAAGTAATGCCTACTGAAGAGGGAAAGTAAACCAACACTGCGTCGTAGGGCAAAGGGGTCAAGTTTGGAAGTTAGCTTGGGACAGAATTTAAGTCGGATTGCTTTCAACTCGACTCTAACAAGTAAGGATACAGAGCTAGAACCACCCCAAATGTGAGAGTAGTACTCCGTACAAGGACGAATCAATCCCTTTTATAAACGGAGAGCAACTGTTCAGAAGAGAACAGGACACCCAGTTTCTTAAAGGCAGACTTAGCTATTCCTGTTATGTGGGGTTTCCAAGAGAGAGTGGATGTTACGCTAATACCAAGTATGTTCATTGAGTTAAGAGGTGGAATTACAGAACTGTCAAAGGAAAGACGAGAGTTGTGAGGAGTTTTCGTTAGAGAGATGGGTAGAAATTGGGTCTTTTAGGCATTAAACTTGACAAGTCTTTCTGTACCCCACTGAGATATCCTGTCCAAGCCTGAGTTATTGAGGAAGCTGTGTCAAGACGAGATGCAGATTGAGTGAGAGAAGAGGGAGCAGATTTGAAGGATGTGGATGAATGCAGTGTTGAGTCGTCAGTGTATGAATGCATTAGATTATTAGTGGAGAGGAAATTGTTAAAAATAAGAGAAAAAGTGTAGGGGACAGAACAGAACATTGAGGGACACCACTGTTGATGGAAAAAAGGGGAGAGGCTGATCCATCAATAACCACAGAGATAGATCGGCCAGAGAGGAAGCTAGATATGAAGGAGGAAAGTAAAGGAGGGAAGTTTTAGAAGTGAGAACCCGATGCCACACCCTGTCAAAAGCCTTAAGCCCCATCCACACGATCGAGCAGTGCCCGGCGGGCCTTGACCGTCACCGGGCACAGTCTGCGGGTAGACTTGTATTGTCGTCCACACAGCGGTACTTGGCCCAGTCAAAGCCTGACAGGAGCCAGAGCAGGTGTTCGACAGGGCAGTGTGCTGTATGATAACTATGGCGCCAAGCAAGAAGGATCGTAAGAGTATAGGACTGTGTAGCATAGTAATTGCTATGTGTGCGAGAAAGAAAAGGAGCAAAGTGAAAAAGAAAATTGATGTAAAGACTGGCTGATTAAAAGAAAACAGTTGGGAAGTCCTATCATGATATTGCGTGAATTATGAGTTGGGAATAGGCATGACTTCATAAACTACATGAGAATGGACCCAAATACATTCCATAGTCTCTTATTGAAAGTGAAAACATTCGTAACTAAGCAGGACACTATTATGAGGGCTAGTATAACTGCAGAAGCTCGACTGGAGGCTACCCTCCGATTTGTCTCAATTGGATGCAGCTACATGTCTCTGCAGTATTCACTAGGAAATTCTAAGCAGAGCTTATCAGAAATAATACTTGATATGTGTGAAACAATATATCAAGTGTTTTAGGAAGGTTACTTGCAGGTGAGATTATTTTTGTAGTGAAACAACCTGATTAGTGTTCAGTGTACATAATAGTAATTTAAAGGAAGTCCTCATACTAGAGTGGAGATACTGACTACGTAATCCCCCCCCTAAAAAAAAAAAAGAAAAAAAACTTATGTCTTATATAACCCAATGTTTATTGTCATGGGCTTGATGCAACAATGGGCGCGGCCCAACGTGAGTGGATGTGGTGTAGCGATCAGGTGGTTTTAGTCACGTGAGGTTCCAGTAATGTTACATGACTACCATTATTACATGTGTACTCTTTACATTTCTAAATTTATGTTACATGCTTGCATCATGGTGCAATGAAGTATTTAAGGGTGTTTGGTTTACTTGTTTTATAGGATATTAATTACAATAATAACAATAAAAGAATATGATTTTATTAAAGGGGTAACACTGCCATACACACGTACATGTTTTACGTACAGTATATGATACATGGATTGTCTGCTAAATTGGTGATTGACACCACTAGTGAAAACAAAAGGAAATTTTATTTGACATAGTTATTACATATTGCAAAATTGTATGTAGTATGCAAGACTTTCACCACAAATGTAATTCAGCTTTCGAATATCATCTTTGTATATAAAATGCAACTATATAGTATGTATATATTATTCAGTGCATAATAGTGACCCTTACTGTACGTACTGTACCATATATATGCAAACAACCATGAAAACTTGAAGACAAAGAATATTTTTCTTGAGAGATTCTCTATTATTAAGTATATGACTACGTATACAGTACAAGAAAAATAACATCATATGAGTTAAGGGATCACACAATGGTATTGTGTTTATCTAGCTATACAGGGCTTTCATAATTTATATGATAATTTGTTATTAAACACTCTGAAACAATAGAAGTATTCGTATTATTCCATAATCATCATAGACAAGGAAAGCTTGCCTAGTTTACACAGAAAAAGAATGTCATGGATAATTTTTTGAGCGTATATTTTGTATTTTAGGACATCTGATGAAGATTGTTCGCTACAACATTACCAAAAGCACTATTTTAATCGATAATTTCCTTGGATGAAGACATCTCCCTTAATTGGTGGAGGGCTTCATGTAGGACATTGTCTGTTTCATCACAAACCCTTTTCGCTGATCTTTTACCACCTGTTGACGGTGTAGGACAGGGTTCATGCGTACGCCTATTTGATTTGGCAGTCATAAAAGAGAAAGTACCATTGGCTGTACGAGAGGCAGAAAGGGTGTCTGAAGGAGAGGCTGCAGTGGGGGTGACAGATGTTATAATGGGAGCTGCTGTAGCATCAGATGGTCCCTGAAGTGCCAGCAGTTGTGGATCATTGTAAATCTATTATAAACAGAAATGGGGATAAGGTTTAATATTATGATAAATACACAAATCCCAGGACAGGGGTGTTGTCAGGGAAAAGTTGGGGAGCTGGTAGCCCTGGCAGAAGTTGCCAATTACAAACTAACAACCTTTTACCTGGGGAGCCTGCTCCCCGATCTCTTCCCAGTCTCAGACAGCATCTGCTCTCTCCTAGAGAATATAAACCTTTATCTCCAGTGCAATACACACACATAGATAGATAAATGGCTAGAGAAACTGGTAAAGATAGGTGAAATAATGATGGTAAATGCATAACAAATATACTGAAAGGGCCTTTGTATATCTTTACAGACGCCTAGAACCCCTGAGGATTGAAAGCATGTGGCTGATGGGTTTCAGACGAGATGAAATTTTCCGAATTGTCTCGGAGCCATCGATGGAAAACATATTGTCCAAAGGCCTCCACATGGCAGCGGCTTCAACTACTTTAACTACAAAGGCAGCCACAATATATGAGTTTACATGAGAAAGACAGACAACAGGAAGGCTGATTGGCTCACGACTGGGTTGTCTGTTAAAGAAAAAGAAAAAAAGGAAAGACAGTTTAACTTGACAAGAAAATGTAATTTCGCTCAGCAATTTTTTGATTAATCACCGACTTCCCGCTGCTGCACATTAGCCTTCTATTGTCCCCTTTACTGCTGTCATTTATACAATTTATTTTTGGTGTTTTTCTCAGAGTATACCTGAATTTATAAAGTATTTGTCTAAACGACTTTTGAAGGTATTTATAGCCTTAGCATTCACTGAGACTGAGAGTAACTTATTCCAGTGCTCAGCACACTGATAGGAAAAGAAGCTTTTTACCACGTCCTTACTACATCTTTTAGTTTTGAGTTTTATTCCATTTGTCCTGGTAACCATATTTTCTTGTATTCTGATTAAGATATTTGTGATTTACGTTATCGTACTTGTTCAGAATTTTGAATGCTTGGATTAAGTCGCTGTGAAGTCTTACATTTTTTTTAAGGGGGAAGGGATCCAAATGTTTTAGCCTCTTCATATGCCAGATTTCTAAGGTATGGGATCAATTTTGTCGCTCGTCTTTGTACTCTGACCTAATTTTTCCTCGTCTTTTTCATAGTTTGGGGACCAAAACTGGACTGCATATTCAAGGTGTGGTCTTACTTGAGAATTATAAAGTGTGAGAATTGTTTCTGGTGTCTTGTAATATATGATTCTGGCTATGAAACTTTACATTTGGTTGCCTTTTTTACTTGCTGCATGACACTGTTTTGTATGTACTTCAGATTGTTGCTAATGACAACACCAAGGTCCTTTTCTTCATTTACTTTAGTTAGAGAGTTTCCGAATAGTTTGT
>JAYMFT010001450.1:0-17372 GCA_038088735.1 Panulirus argus | reverse complement strand
TCTGGACTACTGTGGTGACAAGGTAACATAGAATATGCCTGGAATATGTTTGAAAGCACACACCTTAATCATTGTTACTGAACTCATCAGAATACAATATACAGTTTTTGTCATGTGAATTAAAGCACAGTTTTCACTGAGCTTGTATTGAAGTGTCGCCAGACCGAGATTAGCAAACAGCTGACAGCCTTGTCCACTCGTTTAGTTACTGGCCGGGGTGGGTGGGGTAGTGGGTATCGGTGTGTAGGGGTGAGGTGGGTGGGGGTTGGGTGGGTAGGGAGGTGTTGACATGGTGCACGATTATCTGCCAGTGTGTAAATCTTTGCACTTATTGACATTGAATTTAATATACCACTATTGAGAGCATCTCTCAGTTTGCCCATGTCACCTCCTAGCCGTAGACGTTCTCTTTCTCTGCTGTAGATAAATTTCCCAGCTTCGCTTCTTCTGCAGATTTTGATATCTTGCACCACAGCCCATTATCACTGGTATTCCAGTACTGATTTCTGCAGCATTCCATTTGTTACCCCTGACTTTTCTGTTAATAATCATTCTTTTTTTTACACATCCAGTCAGCCAATCTTCCAGCCACCTTGTAAGACACTGTTTATACCATATGACCTAACTTTTCTTAGTAAGCTTTGGTGAAACAATATATCACATTGCTTTCTGAAAATCCGACTACACGATACCAACCGCCTTACTTTCGTGATTCTTGATGGTTACATCATGAAGGAAATCGAGTAGATTTGTCTCGAAAACAATGCTGTGTGACGTCAGTTAGGTATTGGTACTATAAGTAACTAACAATCATTTCTCGAATGAAGGTAACCGTAAATGCTCCGACTATGGACGTTAAGATAACTGGGCGGTAATTTCCAGGCAGGGACGTTAGGAATCTTAAATACCGGTGTTACATCAGCAGACTTCCTTTTCTTTTCGTTTTCAAGTTCCTCACGATCTCCATTTCTATTCGTATCCATTCCGTTGACTTGCGCCCAGTTTGTCATGATCGTGCGGATTAATCTTCTGCAAGGTTTTATCCTCCGCTAGCAATGAGAGTGCAAGTGGAACACGCTCAATGTCCTCAATGGGAAATATAGATTAAAGAGAAGTCACCTATGGTCTTTCCCTACCTTACAGTCATGAACTACGTCCCCGTTTTCCGTAAGTAATGAACAAGCTGACTGGGTAATGACTCTCTTCCCTCTTTTGTTGTTTTTCTAATATCAGTTCGCCGTTTCCCGGGTAGCAAGGTGGCGCCAGAAACAAACTGAGCACGCTCTCATTTACTCTCATCCACTCTCTCGCTGCCATGTATAATGCACTGAAGTCATAGTCCTCTGTCCATGGCCAAGCCTCACAGACCTTTCAATGATTTCCCTTTACCGATTTATATGCCCTAGTTCAACCAATTGACGAAACGTCGCCCCATGTATACCACAGTGCTCTAATTTGCTCTATCTCATGCACACCTCTCATCTTCCTGCATGTTCCGGCCCCAATAACTCCATCCCTCTGCCACCTTGCTCTCAACCTACCCCTTACTCCCTCCACTTTTGACACACATACCTTCTTTGTCGGTGTCTCATCACTCATCATCTCCGTAATCTAAATCATTTCAGCACACCCTGTTCAGCTCTCTTTCATAATCGGCTAGCTACCACAGCCCTCTCCTGCAGTATCATTCCTTACACGAGCAACTCTCCTCACACCACGTAATGTCCTCGAGCATTTCATTTCTAACATCCACGACCTTACATCTTTCTTGGTTTGGAATCCACGACTCTCACATATCCGGCACCAGTGAAACTACTGTACGGTGAAACTTACTCATATTTGTTCTCACAGACAATCTTTGAACACACTTCAGATCCCATAGTTTCATCCGCTACCATGTCCATCTCTTATAGATTCTCTCCATGGAAACTTACACACACTCAAATTTAGACACCATCTTCCGCAGTTTTCCACTCGATTCCGCCACCAAAGCCGTGTCATTTGCAAACAGCAACAGAACGCACCTCCCAGACTCCTCCACCCACCCTTCCCACATTCACTTAGAATCACTCACCCTCCTCTCTGAGTCTTTCTCTTTACAAAGCCCTCGCTGCCTTTCACAAAACCTTTCTATCAGCCCTCTCTCATACTTTCTCAAGATCAATTAATGCCACATTTGAATTCCTCTTTTCCTCTTAAGTATGTTTCTCATAAATCCTTCAGAGGAAACTCCTGGTCCGCTCATGCTCTATCGCTCCTAAAGCCACATTGCTCCTCCCCAGTCTTACGTCCTGTGCTTGTGACCATCCTCTTAATCACCACTCTCCCTTACAACTCACCAGATACACGTGACTGACTTATGCCTAAGTAATTCAAGCGTTCACTTTTGTTCCCCTCGCCCCTTTATGATGGCACTATGCAGGCATTCATCCAGTCCTCAGGCACCTCACGTTGAGCCATAAGTACAGAGAATATACTGAATTACCGTCACCATCATCATCATTATCCTCACCACCCCCCAACCTGAGAAATTCAATTACAATCTCATCCATTCCAACCGCTTTGCCACGCTTTATCTTATGAAAAGCCCTCACCACCTCTGCTCTAAATACCCAGCCGTTCGTGATGCTTTAATCGCTCCCCGAGCCTCCAGGTTCCAAACACCCAACATCTGTGGCGCTGTCATCTAACACATTCAACTGTCCTTCAAAATACTAACTTTATATCTTTTTTACCGTTCTCTTACCTATTTCCACATCTATTCCATTCACTGATACACCAATAGTCCTCGCATTATTTTGTCGATAATCTTTCACCCCGTTTCTCATTTGCCCTCTTTTGCATCCCCAGCCGCTTTCTCTTGTACATCCTCCAATCACGTGCGCCCCTTCTCTACACGTAATGCTCATGCACCTCTCTCTCCTCTTTCACAAGCATTTGATATCCTCATCCCACCACTCAGTGCCCTTCCTCACACGCCCACATCCCACTTCCCGAATGTCACGCACTTCACCCACACGCGTAAGCAATGCTTTCCTTAACACCGAACATCTTCGCCCACACACATAGTTCCGTTTAATCTCGCCTTCCGCCATTCCTTAACTACTTTCTCTTGGTATCTCCCCAGACAAGCCTCTCTTCCAAGCTCACTCCCTTTCACCACCTTTTCCAGACCATGTCATTTCCTTTCCTAAATCCACAAACTCTTAACACTTTGTTTCCATCATGAAGTGATCGGACATTCTACCAGCTGCCCTTCTTAACACCATCACTTCAAGCAGTCTCTCCTTTAAATTAGTAAAGAATCCAGTAATATCCGCTCACCACGTTTAAGTATGTATGCATCTTTTGTTAAACATGGTATTCCCAGTAATCAGTCCTTTCTCATCACACGACTCGACGAGCTGTTCACCCTCTTCATATACACCGAGCAGCCATGCCCTCCAGTTATATCCACAACTACCTCACCATCCGTCCTTGCATTCAGATTTCCCAACACTAACACTTGATTCTTTGTACCAATATTGTTGACGCACTGACGGCTTTTTCCCAGAATCCTTGAGTCTCCTCGTTACACCTCTTCCCGCCAAGTGCATTAGCACCTGTCATCATCCTCTTGCATTCTCATCCTGACCACAATGAAACTCTCTTATTTCATCTTTTTAACGCATTTCCGCAACTCCTCAAGAAGTAGTGCCACCCCTCCTTTGCTCTCGCCCTCACACTAGCCCCACGTTATAGTCCTCGGACAATGATATACCTAAAGATTATTAAGGATTTCTTTTGTTACTTTCAGCAATATACGTTTAATGTCAGCATTAACCCTGCACAAGTTTTCCGTTTGCATACACTAATGCACATAATCTATTGTCATGTTGGTAATTGCTGTCGTGGAGTTTCTTGTGTCAGTGTTCCATCATTCAGGCTTAGTTAAACAAAACATGACTGTCTCTTGCACACTAGTGCAGATCTTTCTTCATTTTGGGTGTCTTACTTCAACCTATTACTGTCAAGAACATTGCGAAGATCACCGTAATATTTGCCTCATAGATCTGATACTTTTTTACGACTGTCGTGTTAACCAACATTAAAGGCAATATTGAAAGCTATCTCAGATGTAATTTTATTGGTAATCGTTTTAACCCAAACTTTGTTCTTGAACGACAAGGTCCTCTTTCGTATACGAAATGAAGTCAAAATTTAGGTGAGGCTACACCAAAGACAAACTTTGTTTGTAACGTGTGTTGGTGACTCTGGGATCATTAATGTTGAGAGTCACGTCCACACCAACGGAACAGAGTTAGGAACATTGTTGTAAACATTCCGGGTAGAAGCTACCAGCAGCGTTTGAAACAATGTCGACAACAGGGCAGGTCTACACCAGCGCAGCAGTGTTGGGAACAATAATTATCGCCAACATTTTGGATCAAATCTGACAGGTGATGCCAATACTGACCTCGTCGGCGGGAGACAGTTTTATGTTACCAACACTTCCCAGTTATGTTGACTTGTTCGTGAATGAGCGACAACATTGCTGATAGCAGTGTAGCCAACACGTTAACAACATTATTTCCTTTGTATCCACAACATCGTGAAAATTTTGCTAATATGTTGGTAACTTTGTGGATTAACTGTGCCATCATGACTATACGCACTATCAGTCTACATAAGCTGTTGTCCAAGTTGTTTCTAACCGTGTTCCCAACAACGTTACGTTGATGTATCCCAACCTTGATATACTGATTCTCTGCATAGGCGTCCCTGTGAGTTCAATTTAGACAAATAATGCCCTCCTTAACATCAGGATTCGAACCCCTATCATTTGTGTTGAAGCTGGGAACGCTCACCCAACTCACCACAATTGATAGTAAGTTCTGCATAACAGTTGGCTGCTAATTACTGTGAGCCTAACAGGAAAAACCCGTGGAGACCCCGTTGCTCACCGACGTAAGAGGAAGAGTGCTCGGTTGCGGACTCCATCCTCGTTGTTATGTCCCCAGTTCCTTCACAAATGGCATAGGTATTATGTCTCGTATGAATGAGCGCTCTCATTGTGCTATATTCGTGTTAATTAGGATAATATCAAGAATGTTTATGAAGAGTTCATACCCAGAGCTTCTGGAAATCTCTCTTTGTTATCGAATGGCATTCATTACAAATGTCTACGAATTCGTCTTCCTTCAGTTTCTGCGAGAAGGGCCTATGATTAATTCTCCGGTTATTGTCTTACGAAGCGTCTCTTTTTCCCGAAGAATGGGTGTATCGTCATCTAGTATAGCCACTGCGTTTTCCTGTAAAGGATTACGATTGATGATCAGCATGACACTACCACCTTTGCCACTGCCAAAGAGCGTGTAGTCCAAGCTGGAAAGCTGTATTTAACAAGGAGACGTCTGCTTTTCATGTTTAGCCAAGATTCAAAAGTATCGTCAATGCATTTGTACCTAACTTGATTTTTTTTTTCTCGTATGCAGAGGCCAGAAACATGAAATATCATAAGAAATGACTGGAAATTGTCTGAAGAGATGCTGACGAAAAAGGACGGGTCAAGGGCCACATGTGCAGTGGCAGTGTGTGTGCTTAGAATTATTTTGACCTCCAGAAGACGTTCAGAATATCTTGATCGGTGGTTTTAACGTAACGTAGACGGCTTTTACGACCCTGATAGTTTAGAGCCTTTCAGTTTAGAAATCCGACCACCAAAATGTCCAAAACGAGCTGTATTTTTGGATTTTTTTTTATACAACCCACAAGTTGACTCGCTGAAGTGTCCGACGAAAAGGGCAGTAACTCTGTCGTTCATGTGTAGGTTGTCTCACAGACGTATTAGGCTGCGATAGGGTTACGAGCTTAACTCCATCCTTTGAGCAAAAACTGGCTAATCGATTGGCAAGTCTGAACGCCTTTCTGAAGGTGTTCCTGGTGCCGATCCGTATGATTACTCCTGAAACCAAAATGTTGTTTTATCCTTCACTCGAAGAATGTCCTGACAATATTTCTCAAAATTTCTCCAATTTTTACTTGTTTATGTTGTTCGTACCTCTTTTTATTTGATCACCATTTCCCGCGCCAGAGAGGTGGCACTAGGAATAGATGAAGCAAGGCCGCATCCGCTTACATCCACTCTCTAGCTGCCAAGTGTAATGAACCGAAACCACAGCCCCCTCTCAATATCCAGGCCCCACAGACCTTTCCATGGTTTACCCCGGACGTTTCACATGTCCATGGTTCAATCCAATGTCAGCGCTTCGACCACAGTATACCAAATCGTTCCAGTGCACTTTACCTCGTGCACGCCCTGCATCCTCCTGCATGTTCAGGTCCCGATCGCTCAAAATCTCTTTCACTCCATCCTTCCATCTCCAATTTGGTCTTCAGTGGTCCTTGTTCTCTTCACATCTGACACATATATCCTCCCCATCAACCTTTCCCCGCTCATTCTTTCCACATGTCAAAAGCACCCCAGCACACCCTCTTCAACTTCCCCAACCACACTATCCTTATTACCACACCTCTTTCTTACCCTTTTATTACCAGCTCACACCACATGTTGTCCTCAAACATTTCATATCCAACACACCCTCCTTCATCCGCAGAGCCTTATTTGTAGCCCATGCCTCGCATCATCATATGACATTGTTGGGACAGCTATTCCTTCCCTTGTACCAGTATGACAAAAAGTACTGTATTGTTGGCAATATCACAACCGGATCAGCTACGTCATCTACTTGGGCGCCTGGAATGTAATATTGTGTATAGTGAGAGGGATTCTGGTGCAGAGTTCTTCAGAGACAATAAAGCAGTGACCGATACCGCAGCTGTGTTTAGAAAATGCTTCGCGGAATAGACATGTTGCTTTACCTTAGATGTGGATGTGAGTTACCAAATTAAGAGAAACATCATGCACGAGAGACTGTTATACGACGAGACGCAGGCCTGGCAGGGTATCTTACGCCAAGGCAACGCGTTCAGACAGTTATACAGTCGACGAAGCCAAGCCTCCAGACGGACACTCTTCCCGTTCCAAACACGCCCCTGCTGGATTGATAAACACTGCTGCATCCGTTAGTGCTCCAGTCGTGCCCTCCTTTTATGGCTGCTCCTTTCATACATAACAATATTATCGAGAATAGTTTACGAACCCATAATACCTTAGGCGAAACTCTTGGGTCACGTACACAGGTGGTGCAGTGCAGTTTGTTCGTCGCATCAGCTTCTAATGTCCAGCTGTCACATATGCGCTGCCGACGATGGTATAGAGTATCAGTGTTTTAAGAACACGTTCACTAGTTTTCTTCTACAGATACTGGCAGCCTTGAAACCCCAATAGGAGAGGGTTGGGCCCTCCATACCGACAGACCGCAGCTTCTCGTCCACCACTCAACTGCCTGGTGGATAAAGCTATCCAAGACCTCAGCATCACAACCAGATGCGTGAACAACATGCTAATCATGCAGGGATACAGATGCGTGGGTATTGTCCCTACTACAACAGCCTGCACTAGAATCTCGGCTGAGTTTGAAATACCTGTTCACCAACACTGCTTTAGGCCAGTATAGATAACTGTGATCCAATCTGGTATCATTTTACCATCCGATACAATACCTTTTATAGCACACACTTACTGACAGATACTGGAAAGAGGCTTTATGTGTTCCCATTGTTAGGATCATAAACAGTCGTCAGGATTCCCAGGTTAACTTGAGATGAATTGGGTCAAACGCAGTGTTGAGCATGCCTTAGAGTGTTGGGTATACTAAGTCAGTTATGAACTAAGTCATTTATGAACTATTGGGGATAATCCAGACGCCTCTGGAGGCCTCAGCAAAAGGAAAATGATCTCTCATTTTGTGATGTGAAGGGAAGATTAGGTTGTCGCAGAAATTAGTCATGATAACTATGTTTTATTTCATTCAGGGTATGTATGAATATACATGCATCGCAAACCCACAATAGATAGTATGACGATGTCGACCAGACAGAAAAAAGTAGCATCTGTTAAAGTTCATCAGAAATATACTCCTGTACTGGAAACATACAATACTTTGTTGTCCAGCAGACATTTTCTTATACTAGATACTGTATTAAGGCCTTGTAGATCATATGTACAAGGTTAGACAGCTATCCATTGTTTACAACAGGAATTATGTTAGGAAGATCAAATAAGATATGTACCTTTATCGAGACTATGCCAGGCTAGCTGTTCAGTGCAATATCTTATTTCTTTCATGTTCAAGGCTCCGCGCTCGTACAAAGTCCACATCGAGACTAGGCCTTAACTGAAACAAGAAAAAGAAGAGAATCGTTTCAGTAAAGAGTTTTGGAGGAGGTGGAATATCCTCTTGTTAAAAAGGTGAAAGACGTAGCTGGGGTAGAGATGAGAGGGTTCAGAGTTCCAAAGTTTCCTTAGTATAAGGTAAAAACAGGTCCCAACGGTTCACTCTTGAGTTGCCAACAGCCACATGGGACACAGGAGCCTTGCTGGGTATAATGTGGTCTAGCTAATGACGGGGGCACATAAGCAGCTTGCTCTCTGGAGTGTAAACCAAAGTAAGATTTACAGAGGTGAAAAAGTGGTCACCACTACGGTATAGGGTAGGCAGGTCAAGTTCTGAGGTGAGACTGTGAGAGTCGAAGAGTCTGATTGCTTTGGACTCTGCTCTTGTCTGTTAAGAATGCAGAACCAACACCTTCCCAAATGCAAGAGAAGCACTTTATAAAAAGACGCATCAGTCATTTATATTGGCGGAACGGCTGTTCAGAGGAAAAGAATTTGCTGCATCTGAACAGGACTTGATGTGTCACAGAGGCTCACTCCACGTGAAACGGAAGCGTTGTATCAGTAATCCAGGGTATTGCTGAAATTGTACAAACAGGCCACAGGAAACGCTGGAGGTATCTCTGTGCAAGCTATGTATGTAGAGGGGACGCTATAGATTATACAGCCGTGCACTCTGGATGATGAGCTGCCCTATCTATGGTTCAGATTCACTGATACGACAAGTGTCGCCGGCAGGAGGTTGTATGGCCAAGAAGAACAACTTATTCAAAGAGTGAGCGGTAGCCACCCTTCTGTAAAGGCCTTTGATGTTTTTCGACTCTTGTAATGTTCCTTGTGTGTTGCTGTTTGAAGTAAACGGGCTTCTGTAGAGCCAAGTACTACAGTCTCTTTCACACTTTCCTACATATTCTTGAGTCTTAAGTTATAGATCTGTGGAAGAAGAAATACTCTCGGTCTTTAATGTTTCTGTCTCAGAATTATGATCTCCGAGCAACCAGTCTATCGTTGATTTGCCACCACATTATATAGCATCTACTACGATACATCCTTAATACCACAGAGTAAAGCTGCATACCAGTATAAAGCCATTGCTATTGGTCATCATATAATTTCCACTACATCATTAAGCTACCAAAACATCAGGAAGCTTTCGTTGTTCCAGCAAGCTAACGGATCATCACAAAGACTCTAACACACTGTAAAACTACCACTGTGTCTGCACTTCATTTTAGGATAAAGTTTCCACAGCAGTATAAACCTTCGGGCCATCCACCGTAACGCTCATCATAAGATTTTACAACAGTATAAGCCTCTTGGAGGATGTAAAGCCTCTAATGCAGAGAGAGAACATTTAGTCCATCCATATTGTTATGTATGTTTCTTAAAGCTTTTCTTACATCCCCAAACCACTAGTCAGCCACAAAGCTCCCACCGCGGTGTTAAGATGTCACCATACAAGAGATCTTTCGCTACTTGGTTGTTATGATGATATTAAAGAGTTACCGCCGCATTGAAAAGCTTCGACTGAACAACAGAACTATGCCAACGTCACAAAGGTTCAAGTACCAGATAAAGCAACCAAAACATGAAGTTACTTCTCCATCGTTACATTTTTAAACCACATAGACCATAAAGCAATTACTACACCACACGCTAGACTTACTTTTTGTCATAAAACTTCCTCTTCACACCAGAAAGCCTCCATTACATATAGCAACCACTGCATCGTAAAGATTCGACTAAATCATCGATCAAACCTCATCATTAAGTAAGAACTACTTTATAATCGTTTAAGTACGACATTTGGATATCTTTTCGCCATAATCCCATCGCAGTATTCCAAGGTAACCACTACATAATAGAAAGGGAACTTGCGCTACCCAAATCTCGCCTCGAGGTAGATATACAAGTGAAGAATGAAATCATTAAATTAAAGAAAAATGTGACGCGATATTTGTTTTTGTTTGATAAATATGCAGTATTTTATAGATGATAACTTTCTATTATTCAGCAATCCTGAATGATAGCACTCTCGTAAAATAATTTTTTCCCAAATTGATACCCACAATCATGCAACTGCGCGTCCCCAAATCCAGTCAGTTCATCAATTTCATATGCGGTCTTGTTATGTAAGCCTAAAGCCTGTGTCATGTGTTGATCTTAATTTATCGTGCAGTCAAGACTGCGTCCTTGGATTGACAAACAGACACACAGACGAACAAACAGCCGCAGGGGTCACGACATACGGTATACCCTATTTACATTTCATGTAGTGGTGGATCGTGGAAAGCTAACTCTATTTCATGGAGTTATTGTAAGACAAGTTAGACACCACTGCAATGTACTGTAAAGTTACATCAAGTCTGCACTTCATTATAAGATTCTATCTCATCACAGAGCTGTCGCAGCTTAGAGGTTCAGCAGCATATTATGTCCCAATACAGATGTTCCGGGGGTCGAAGTCCTTTTTGTTTTCCCATCTTTATGATTTGAAGCAGTTCGTCAACCACTCTGTCCACAGTCCAGACCGCCATGACCACTCTTCCAGCATTCAAGATTTGTCTCTCACCTCGAATCTTCCACACTGTAGCGAAGCTTTCTCTTCCCAGACTGGTTCATCTGACTACACCCTTGTAGGCGTCTCTTCACGACTCCCCTCCCCCCTTCTTCCCCCTCTAAACGCCAATATCGGCTTTTCAGCAGCGCTCGCTGGAAACTACTTCCGGGAATTCTTTTGATCTTCCTTGGGAATATTACCGCCCTCCCGTCCCCTGATGCTTCTGTCTCTGTTGAGCGTATAGGAGAGCCTCCTGTTGCGGAAATGGGGGCATGTATTTCTTCAGTCTGTGGTTCAACCATTTCTGTTTGAGGCCATTCGAGCAAGGGTCCCGGTATATCAGACTTCGTCCGGCGCTCATTCAGCACTTATCTTCGCCCCAAATCACTACAGATTTGTTGTTCGTGAGGCGAATCGTATCTTTATTTAAAGAAAGTGTCACAACCTCTCCTGTTCTGCCACTAATGAGTCTTTTTGGTCTTATTGCCAATAGATTTCTTTTCCGATAATACTTTAGTTATCTGCCCTAATAACAGGTAATTTTTTCTTTTTTCAGTCCTTCAACTCCATCTTAGAGAATCTAGCATCCTCTGGCCTCCTGATACACAAACTTAATCTTATGAACCTCCTTATAATTTCTTTTCGTGCAGAAAAAAAAATCATTGCTTTCTCTGGGCAAAAGAGGAGCCTGTGGACGAGATGGGATCCCGCCATGTGTTTTGAAGGGCTGTGCTTCTGAATCTGCGACCGTGCTTGCTCGTCTTTTGGGCTTCTAGCAAAACTTTTTCCTTCATCCTGGATACATTCATCGGCACAGCCTATCCTAAAGGATGGTGCCGTTATCTAACCCATTTAAACATTGCCTTATTTTTCTGTTTTTTGCTCTTTTCTAAGCTTTTTTAATCTTTCCTCATTTCCCATTGCCATAAGCAGCTAGAATCTCACTGTCTTCAGTCTGATGAACCATAGGAACTCGCAAGGCAAGACCCACGAATAATTTTCAATCATGTGCGTGTTATGCCTCTTGGAGAGATTTTGGGGATACTCGATTGTAGATCTTGATATATCGAAAGCTATCCACATGGAATGACACCGGAGTCATCTCCAAGCTCCCCTCATTTGGCTTTCCTTCCTCGTTCAGCTCTCCTACATCGAGCTTCCTTTCTGGCCCACGTGTCTACGTAAATTAACCTCTCCGTCTTTCCCTGTCAGCAGCAACGTCCGTGAGGGTTTTATCTTGTCTCCTACGCTCTGCCTCCATGTCTTCCTTAATTTCCCGATACGTTCATACGCTGATGACCCAACACTACGTACCTCCACGTCTTTAAAGTTGTCTATACTGTAACAGGAACAACTAGCACACAATGAATATACTAGTGAATCATAGTGGTGCCATCTCTTCGCAAAGCTAACATCATAGATTTAAGCATCCTCTCCACTTCCCACCAACAGATAACGAAGGAAACACAGCATCATAAAGCATTATGAAGCAAATGCAATTTTGTTGGTGCCTCGCAGAGGCAACCGATACCTGTGTCATTCAGTGCTGTAGTCACTGATGAAACGACTTTTACTCTCGTCTCGAGTACAATAGATACTTTTTAGCATAGTTTTAAAAGTGAGACAAGCGCCAAGGAGGGAGGATTCGTGTTCCTATTTCGTAACTTTTGTAACGACTTTTATTTTTTATGAATCTTCACAGTCCCTCCCTCTTGCCCATCAGTTAGGCTTAAAAGTCTCATCAACGAGAATGGGAGTTGAGGCCTGGTCTCCCTACTTGAAATGAGATATTGAAAAGTTTGATGAAAAGTACAAAAGACGGCAACACAATCAGTTTCAAGAGCTCGGGATATGACTTGAGAGAGAGAAAGAGAGAGAGAGAGAGAGAGAGAGAGGTGAAATAGAGAGGACATGGTAGAACGTTTTAAGGTATTGACCGATAGCAGGAATGATGATCATGCGGAGTTTTATGCTGTGGTAGCCAGATTTGCCCATAGCTTAACAAAGAGATCATTCGGAGCTTTTTAATGGCAGGGTCGAGATCCAAGATGAGAGGGACGTTCCTCATTAAAAGACTTGAACGTCTGAAACGTTTTGCCTGAAAGAGAAGTTGCGAGTGAATAATCCTCATCTTAGAGTAATAACTCTGGCGCTATATCAATATAAGAAAAACTCATCCTTTTAGGGCTTTCAAATTTCCAAGCTACTGTCATATCATTGAAGATAAGTAGGGGTAAAGGTAGGATTCAACAACATACAAAAGCTTTATCACGATTCTAAGGGAAAATTAGCAAACCTAAATATTGTTCATGATTATCAAATGTATGTTTCATGCTTATGAAATATCTTTATTATGATATTCTTCGAAATATATTGGGATTGAAATAATTGCATAAAGCGTGATGATTGGTCTTCATTATATCCTACATGTACAACTCTCTGTTGATTCTTATTCTTGAATCATATTTCACTTTCTTCCTTTGCAAGTTTAGTAGGAGCTTAAAACTTGGCATATAACTGTTCTACCCATCATCGATCACTGCATCTACAGTCCTCTCAGACCGCGTACTTGTGAGAATGAAATACATAACGAGAGCTTATTTCATTAATACACACACACACACACACACAAACACTCACACGCACACACACACACACACACACACACACACACACACACACACACATACACACACACACACACACACACACACAAGCACACGCAGATATATATTATACTTCCTGCTCCCGCAATCTTTTCTATCTATATGAGGCAATGCAGCACTCAGGAAGTTAGCCACGTCCGCCTATCTTGCCACAGGTGTTGTGTGTGCCTATGTGTAGCGAGTGCAGGGCAGTTGAACAGTGAGAGCTCGATGTCTTCTTTACAGTAATTGCATCGTGGGCATGAAGGGTCTTGGTATATGTTGAAACTGTGTTTGTTGTGTTGTAGTGATGGGTGATATCCAGAGCATAGACGTGTTTGTCTGGGGAATGTAGTTTCGGATGGGTGTAAGTCTGGTAGGTCAGCGTTTAAACAGGGTTGGGATCGGTTGTTTAGTGCTTGACGCGTTAATGCATTGTTATACTTTTTGGGAGTGAGTGATCTGTGAGTAGTGGTTACTGAAGTGTGAGGCGAGGGTAAGCTTTCATGTTTACTTGGGGGATTGGTGTGGTTAGTTATAGAGTGGTGTGGGTGGGAGAGGTCTAATGCTGTTGCATATAACTGAGTGCCGTGCATGTTCAGATGAGTCTGTATTGGGAAGATCTTCTGTTTCATTGCGAAGGCGTTGAGTGTCCATGGTTGCTAGGCAGCCAGTGATTGTTCTGAGTGCACTATATTGTATGGTTGTGCAAAGGATGTTGAGGGATTCTTTCTCTAGTCAGAATCTGGTGCCAGTTAGTGTTGCGAGGGCTTTTAGTTTGTACTAATGTTATTGTTGTAGGGAGAGCATGTCATGTATTGCTGATGGCAGTCAATGTCTCGAATAGTTTTTGGGAGTGCATATCATATATTGTTTTGGGAGTACATGTCACATGTGTGTCGTATGTGATACCTTGATGAGTTGATGGTGTCCTCAGAGGGAGAGAATCTTCATTCTAGGTGACTGGAGGCTATGAGCTGGCTTCATGTCTGTCTGGGATTAAAGAGTGAATGAAGTATTCTGTAGAGGCGTAGACGTTCTGTTCTGGGTGACCCATTGCTCCCGTTGTGTTTGATTTTACAACTGTGTTGAAGAGTAAATATTCTCACGCAAATTAGGATAGCGTGTGAGACAACCCTATGATATATAAGATTCCGTTAGGCTTCATTCTGAGCACTTAAACAGTAAACACTAACAGAACTCCAGTTGGTCACTGTAAGAAAGATCTAACAAACTTCACCTTTGACACATTACTTAAACATCCGAACAATCGTCCGCATTATATTGTTCTTAAACGCTAACGAATTGTGTTCGTGCAGAACAAACGAATTATGTTGATACAGAACAGACAAATTATGTCGACACAGAACAAAGAATTACGTTAATACAGAACACAAGAGGTCCACCTGATGAGGATAAGAATCTGTGGTGTTAATACTCTGCTCTTTGTGTGACCGCTGACAAGCAGCCGCTCTCACCAGTCTTGATATGCACGTTTGATGTGACATCTGGACCTCCGATGTGCGACGCCTCTTTCACACCTTCCTGACGCAGAGAGAGGGCGCGCAAGCCGCCGCGTTTAACGTGGGAGGTAGGCGAGCCGGTAGGCTGTAGGTGGGAGCTACTCCGCCCCAGAGCAGACGGTTATTGGTCGACTTTTCTTTTATAGGGTGGTTAGAGGAGAGGAAGAAGAAGTGGGACAGGGGAAGGAATAGTTTGAAATGGAATAGAAGGTTGAAGTGTATGCAGGTATATAGTGTAAGTTTATGATGCATATAGGTGATTATCTGGAAGCGAGTTTTTGATGCGTTATTTACATACCTCCGGTAAATTGGGGGTGTGTATGTATTAAAGTTTTACCTTTTACTCTCTGAAAGAAGATTCACTAAACAAAGCTAAACATTGTTCATTTCGTGCGTCGATTGATGACTGGAGCTTCCCTGAGTGCTCTAAGGCTTCGAGTGAAATAAGGGTGTTCCATGTTTGTACTGTTGACGAGATCTCGGATTTTTCTGTAGTTTGAATTATCGTTGTCTTCAAGTCTCTGTCATACTTTTTGGGCTGAACAAATGTGAACTGACTAGTTCAGTCTTTAGTCGTTCATGCTGTTCTACGGTGTTTTCAATGTTGGGTTATTTTTCATTTGTGACGAATCGTCGAGCATTATTTTGTGTCCTCTGTAAGTTCAGCATGTGTGATGTAGAGGCGAGGAACGTTGGTATGGAGGAGTCGGTTAGAACAGGTGTTATCATGGCTTTGACCAGGTGTTTTTTTATCTCTAGAAGTTGCCATTACCTGTACAGACTGACCAGGAACCTTTTCCTTGAGTGGATCTCTTGTTGATATAATCATTTATCAAACGTCTTGATGTTAGTGTGTGACCCAGGATTTTGTAGCCCTTTTTGTCTGTTGTCGTCTTACCTTCTGTGATTATATCGTTGAGTTTTATTCCTCCATGCGTCACTATAAAAAAGAAATCTTATCCTTCATTGCTTTTCGAATTTGTTTAGTCTGGTTGCCTCTGACTACTAAATGGGTGTTTTCAAAGAGTGAGTTGTCCAACCGTAGGAGCTGGTGTAGGCTAGAACGTTGGTGTAGCGGGGTTAGGGCCCGTTATTTCTTGAGTGGGCGGAGGATATAATAATGTCTCGTTGATAGGGATTGCAACAGACTGAGCTGCCCCGATAGTTTCATACTACCTATAGAGCCTTGTCTACTTCATCAGTATGCCTCCCATCAAGGTCGGACCGGGGAGACTCTTGTTTCCAATGATCAGATTCAGTTTGGCTTTCTGGGTATCCATCCGTACGATGTGTACCGGAAGTGAAGATTGGAACGGTTGACATATTGACTATTAATGAAATGTGATCGCTGCTGGTGAGGTCACCTTTTCTGGTGTGGATATTGTGTTTGGGTTTGCCATTTACAGGTATAGAATCCCTTGTGTTCAGGGCTGAGTGAAGGTTTCGGAAGTTTGGCTCCGTGTGTTGAGCGCCATTTATATTTTGGTAGGGCGGCCGAGTTTTGTGTGTCAGCATTGAAATCACCTACGTTATAGGCTGGCTCTGGTATCCTAAGGATCTCGTAGTACTCTGAGTACAGAAGACATCCCCGCCTTGGTGGGAATTATGGTGCAGTATAACGTTAACTGGGTACACTGAGGTTATACTTCGTACTGATGAGGTGTCGGCCATATCACGTTGAAAACGCTGCATCTTGTCCGGTCGACGATGAGGCCGACCTCGCCCCTTCCTCATGCAACCAGGTAGTGGGTGCACGGAGAGAGGCGGGCGGCGAGACCACATCACCAGTGACGGCTGGACGTGAGTGTGGTCTCAGTAGATGATGTCAAACAACAGCAGCTGACTGGTGCTGGCTACAGGAGCCCGGGTCCAGCCTCCCTGTGGGGACGCTACCTCGTGATTGGCCCAAGGAAACTATATCACACTGACGTCTGATATGTATACCAAGCCTCCTGCCACGTGCTTGGGGAGCAGCAGGGTGTGTGTGTGTGTGTGTGTGTAGAAGGTGGTTTAGCGACTTGAAAGTCTTTACGAGAGGATGATAGGTTCTAAAAACTACACCAAACCCTCTTGCTGGCACTGACAGCTGCGTTCTTAGCAAGGATGATAGAGAGTAAGGAAATTTAGCTGTTGTTGTTATGCATTAGATTTTACGTGCCGCCATTCGCAGCGCCGTCTGGCACTGACCAGCACAAGAGAAATGAATGATCATAGAAAATGGGAGAACATGATGAAAAATTGCTTACTTTTTACGGAAAATTTTCATAATCTTTCCCTATTTCAGGGGTAGCTTAGTATTTTCATGCAGAAACTTTATATATATATATATATATATATATATATATATATATATATATATATATTAT
>JAYMFT010001439.1:0-17373 GCA_038088735.1 Panulirus argus | reverse complement strand
GTGTTTGTGTGTGCGTTTGTGTTTGTATGTGTGTGTGTGTGTGTGTAAGAAAAATACATGGTTAACAGTGCGGTAGTATGTGAGGTTATTAATTCCCATGCATACTGTCTGTGATGATGAATATCTTGATTATTCATTCCTCCGAAGCAAAGTTCACGTAAAGGTTTCCAAACGTTTGCCCAAGACACGAGTGGACGAGAAACGTTTCACTTATAAAGCCTTCTCAGTGATCTCCCGAACGTTCGTTACTTCAGTCTGCGCATAGCCGTGTTATGAACCATTGGCCATAATAATAGATTCGTTAGGTAAACGTACCGGAGTGAATTAATGCCTGCTCTCATTCAGTTAACGTAGCGTCAGTGACAGTAAATCAGAGGTTCGGAAATTATAGCCTTCGTATGATGAATGATGTGTTCAAAGAGCTGTATAATGGCAGATAAAATGAGATGTATATAAAAGGAATTACCTCTTGAAATAATGATGATGATGATAATGACAATGATAATAATGATAATGACGATAATGATAGCAACGAAAATGTTATATAAACAGTGGTGTCACACCCATAGCAAAAGGCGGAATTGTTACAGAACACACGTACATAAATACCATCAGATCTTCGAGATACGAGTTAATCTAGAGACTGATATCTTAACCACGAGGAGAAGTGTCACAGGTGTTCGCATCTGGAACGCGTATATCAACATGACACGACACACGTATCTGCGCAAAGGGGACGTAAAAAAATATGTCAAATCTATATAAAACAAGGACTGCGTCCTCCCCCCCCACACTCTCGCAGTCTGACTGAAATCGCTCAGCATCTACTGGTAAGATTCTCCCTTTTTTTTTTTTACCTATACGAAAATGCCGTTGTGTGTGTGAATGTAACAGGAAGAGAGGATTTATGGTTTTCTGAATAGTATTAGTAAGCGAGAGCGTGTATTTCTACAGGTGCTAATACTTTCTACGGTGAGACACGGCGAGGTATGAACCCCCCCAGAGAGGCTGTTTGGAAACCCCCAAGAGAAACTAAAACACCCTCACTGACTTACGGTACGGGGGGCGCGGGGGGACAAGAGAGACGATACCTGTATCTCTTTCGCAATTATTCTGATGATCTCTCGGCGGTTATAATCGCGCGGTGGAGAGCGTCCCATTATCAGACAAAGATAAATATGAACTGAGTCGCTCCCGCGTCAATCGGGGGGTTTACCACGGACGAAGGAAAGTGGGTCGAGTGCACGCCTCATAACGTGTTGATAATGTTGCAAGGAGGAGGCCTTCTGCTGTATGACAGAGTCATCAACATTTCTCTCTCTCTCTCTCTCTCCTTTCATGAAAAACACTCAAAAGCATTGTTGAGTGTCGGGCGGGGCGGTCGGGCTGCTTGGGGCCCACGCAAGTGGGATTGACAGAGAACCTAAAGTGAGGCAATCGCGAGATAAGGAGCAGGATATGAGAGTGCCAAGGTATGGTGGTGGTGGTGGTGGTGGGAGCGAGGATTTGTTGAAGGTGGCGCGTGGAGGAAATGGATTAATGGCGACTGATTCACCGAGGGATAAGGAAGGCGATGGGTTCTCGAAGAAAGGCGAATGAATGATCTAAGATTTAGAGCGTGAGTGAGGATGATGCTTGGATGAGAGACAGACAGTGAGAGATCATAGGCAGAGGTGAGGATGATGAGAGATATTTATAGAGAGATGTTTCAACCCTTCCTGACCTCCCCACACTCGAAAAAAAGAGAGAAAGATAACGCGTTTCTATCTTAAGAAAGAAGATATTTGGGAAGTCATCGACTTCAACGTGTAATTTGATAGCCGGAAAAGGCTCTCTCTCCCCCCCCCCCTCCTCCTGGGTCCTTGAAATGTTTATTGGCGAAATTTGTCGCAGGTTTTCCCGTTGAAGGAGCTTCTGTTCGCTGCTCCCTCAGACGACATTGTCGGTAGTCGAGAATCTCATCACAAGATGTTGATGAACAGTTCATGTCTGCATCATACAGACTAGAAGGATGACCCGGAACTAACGTAAAGGTATGATATGCTGATCATCCGAATCATTCACGGATCAGGTATTATTCATCTCGGTAATGGCAACGAAATCACCCGAGACATCCAACAACGATCGTTAAGTGAGTGTGGCACTCGTTCGAGTCATCCGAAGACGATAAGTGTAAGTGTAGGCTACTAAATCATCCGAAAACTGTCAAGTACCTTGCGGCATTTGTAAGGTAGATCACTTCGAAGGCCAAAGGTTAAGCTGCCCATTGTAAGTGAATCATGCGAGTGTCGTACGATAAACAAAGTTGGATTCCACACACACACACAAAAAAAAAAGATACACCATTTGCCCTATTTTGTCTTCAGGGTCACCACACAATGAGGTTATAGTAAATCCTTCACCCGCAACGCTTACACACACACACACACACACACACGCTGTTTATTATCTCACTAGGCAGCTGATAAAATCGAGGGGGTTACGATAAGAGCGCCTGCTATAAAAGCCAGTCCCTGGCCTGACAAATCTTCTGATTCTGTCTCTCGTCTCTCTCCGACAGCAACGACAACAAGCCAAGTCACCCACCCAGCGCTGCCGCGTCGACACACACTCACTCTGTCTCTTTCTGGAGGTTGTTAACCAATTGTGCCAAGCTATCGTGTGTGTCAGCTACTCTCCTCTGCATCTACGACCCGGTATTTAATCATGTAAGTTGTGTAGTGTATTCTATTACCCCGTTAGTTGTTATTACCCCTTTCCTCGGTCACCTCTATTGACGTCTTTGTGCTCATGATATGGTTCGAGACGACGGTTCATTTTGTAGCTTGGAAACCGAGTCGCTCGGATTGTTTATGTGGAACGGGACAGTGAAGCAGCACAATGAACCCCTAAAGAAACAATTCTCTCTTTACACGAGTCTTTTCGAGAGCTTAAATCTTCATGATTCTTCTTTTTTTTTTCTATTTCCATAGTAATTGATTGTGAACTCAAAGCTAACTGCAGTCTGTCTCTAGTTTACTCTCACTTTATCCGTCTCGTGAACGCTCTCTGCTTCGCAAAAGCACCGAGCTGTGTCACCCACGATCCCGCTGTTTCTCTCTTTCCAAGCACACACACACACACACACACACACAGGTTGTCCTGTGGTTTGTAGTGTACGTGGAGTTCCCACAGGAGGGTGTGATGTCACAGCACTCCACCACTAGGTCAGGAAAAAGTTTAGGGAGTCAGGAAATACTCATTTATCACTCATCTTTAATCTCATGGCTGTTCATGTAACTGGAGAGGATGATGAGGTAAAATGACTGAATTCGCCTCCGTGTCCACCAACATACACCACTATATAGCATCACCAAGCCACACTCATCACCACCACTACCACAAACACACCACACACAGAGAGAAGAGTCATCACCGCATCACATACCTAACACCATATGACAGAGACACCGACTCCTACCACAGACGCCATACATCAACAATACCAAAACCCGAACTGGGCACAATAACCAATGCTCTGTCCACAGTCCCCCATCCAAACACCATCAACGCCTTCACACAAACACACACACACACACACACACACACACACACACACACACACACACACAGTCACTACCTCCTCATTTCCATCGCTACTATTATCAAAAACCTCAGGTTGAAGTCACCTTTGCCCTCTCTCTCTCTCTCTCTCTCTCTCGCTCACACACACACACACACACACACACACACACACACACACAGTGTTTCATGTCAATCTCATACATATTGTGAACATTAGATCATACTAACGTACACAGCAATCGGTGACCTAATATTTACATGCAAATACCTTGATGAAATTAAGCATTACACAAAGATCCAAACGTCATTGTCCTATTCATGGGTAAAGAACTAAGAACATGGTACTGTTGCTAGTGTTTAAAAAATGCAAGATGGTAATATCCCTCAATCTAGCCATTATAATCTAATATTGACAGGTTGTATGAGACGAACATGAGACTGTATATGTGTACGTGTGTGTGTGTGTGTGGAGAGAGATGGGGTTAAGTGACGTCACACTGAGGTGTTGGTGATAGCAGGGGTAGTAACTGTGTGTGTGTGTGTGTGTGTGTGTGTGTGTGTGGAGGCGGTGATGGTGATTTGAAGGTGAACGGTGAGTAATGTATTGTGCCTGTTGGAGGGGATGATAATGTTGATGAATGGCGTCCTTACGGTCGGAGTCCCCGGCTTATGGTGTGGGTAAGTGGCGTAGTGGTGGTACTCGATGTGTGGTGAGTGTGGTGATGGCTGCTCCAATAACGTGGTGCGTCGATGGACACATATACATGTACAAAGCTGTTTTTTTTAACACTGCAACGCAGATAAGCTTCAGATTCTGACGTATTAGAAAAGATTAGTCCGCTTCCTCTTCATCAAATCACTATCCGGGGCAGGATTTTCTTATCCCCTGGCACGATTCGAATGTAAAACATTATCAGATGTAAATCTTAAGATCCAAATCACTTGTAAATCTTCCCTGATTACCGTTGCACAGACGAAACGAAACACGTACGTAAATCTCGCCCACTCACAGGCGATCTTGTACCACAGATTGCCATGACGCCGAACCAGCTCACAGACGGACCTATGGACCTGTCGATGAAGACTCGTAGGAAGCTTCGCCTGGAGGAGTTCCTCCGCCAGAACCTGGACCAGGCCCCTGCGGGACGGGTGATCCAGTGGGTGGACCGGGAAGACGGCGTCTTCAGGATTCTCTGGACCCACCAGAGTTCAGGTGCTTTCAAGCAGGACGACGCCATTCTCTTCCGTTACTGGGCGCTGGCCAGAGGTAAGGCAAAACGGCCCCTTTGTCGCATTCTCTCACTTACTCACTCTCTCTGTCTGTCTGTCTCTTGAATTCCTTATGAAACCAAAACTCTACCTACTGTATGCTAAACAGAGTTCAGACGTATGAAATTTGTTGAAAAGGAAAATATAAGCATTAAACATACATGCTGTGTGATGAGCGAAGGTCAGATGTTAGCTTTTAGTTTTCTTTTTATATATATATATATATATATTTCCAGTCGTTTTCGCTATCGAAAGCTCTCAGAGTTCTCCCAGATCTAGCGACTGGAATGGATTCTCTATTGAAATAATGAATAAGTTTTTATTTTCTCTCTCTCCTTTTCCATCTATCCAATATTCTAGTTTGTCACTACCCATCTATCTATCTATCTGTGGTCTGACGAGTCTATATGTATTACCTGCAGGGAAGCCGGCCAACCTTTCGTCTGTGGAGCTGAAGCAGAGCCTCAGGATGGCCCTCAACAAATCCCCTTCGGTAGAGAGGCTCTCAGCCTCCCATGACGAGTACCGCTACTTCAGGTTCACCGGTGAGTACATCCTGCTAGTGGGTGTAGGTGGGCGGGAACTACCCAGCGTTGGGTGTAGGTGGATGTACCAAAAATCTAGAGCGGTAGGTGTAGATAAGGAGGTAGCCATTGGTGAGATAGACAGACCAGCCTCGTAGATGCAAGTTGTTGTAGCAAAGATACAAAAGTTGGCTGGCATATCCTGGAAACTGGATGCAATGTTAGTGTGTCAAGCACGTGGGTACTGAAGCATCCTGCCGCCTGCGCTTCCAGGAGTCACTTGCAGGGGGAGAGGTGAGTGGCTGCATTGGCGTCTGTCGTGAGAGCTAGGCTCTGTGCCAAACGTTCGGCTCAAGTCTTCGGGGTCCGGTCACCCGAGTCGATCTCAGGAGCTGTTGACGACCTCCTCGCTCCGGGCGAGATAAGAGTTGAGACCTTTTTTGATAAATGTTATCACGTGACTAAAATTAGAACTACTCTTTAAAGTCTTCAAAATAATTCGAGGGATTTCATTCTTGTCTATCGAAGAAAAAAAGTGCTTTACGCCCTCTCCAGTGAACGTAATACTTAGAACAATACATACCAAATCAGTTGCCATTTGGGTATACTAATTACGCAGTTCTGAGGGCTGGTTAATGCAGAGTGGTTATGTATACCTAATTTCTCTCCGGAATATAGATATCTAGTAAAACTAAAGGATCTCCAGGGATTGTGACGATGATAATTAAGTCGTTTTTAAGACGAGGTGACGATGGTGGAATCAAACGAGGTTTGTGAGAGATTGAAGAGATCAATACAGCTGAGGTTACGAGAATATTTTTCTTTTCTTTTATTCAGTTTATCGACTCTTTCGACCCCTTCACTAACTGGACGCTTCATCCATTTTCTTTCTTTTTTTTCTATCGGTTTGTTATATTACCTCTGGCAATTTTCTTTTATCTTTGCCAAGAGAACAAGGATTCACCTAAACCCTTTTTCCCAGAAATCTCCAACAAGAGAGAGAGAGAGAGAGAGAGAGAGAGATAAGCCCTATCACATAACATCAGGTTAGGAAATTCCACGTAGGACAAAATGATAAGGAGCGAGAGGGCCTCCAGATTACACATTTTATCAGAAAGAGAAAAAATTTTACCGTCATCACACAAAATAAAAAAAGTAGTTCACAAGTCGAGTTTGCTAAGCTTTCTACGGCGTCCAATATGGATTTCCCACATATTCTTCCTCCTCCTCCTTGTACTTACAGACACAATAGCAAGGAAAGAAAGGAAGGAGCTTTGGCTATGACTCTCACCATGAGCTGAGCACGACACACACACACACAAACACACACCTCATCACTGTTCATGAGTTTTCATTGTGAGATGAGCGCCGCTCACACGACGTTTGACGAGTCCTGTAAATTAAGATTTCGTTCCTATCGGCAGAATGGAAAAGTCGACGGTCGGCGACAACGAGGTCCAGGAGTCCCAAGACGTTGGAAAACGTCAGGAAAAAATCGCCTTCCTCCGTCAGCCTCCCAGCGATGATCCCCTTCAGCAGGCCTGATGGGGAGTATCCAAGTCGTCCACGCTGGACCACAGACCACCACAACCACCACCAGGACCTCCAACTGGCGAAGACCACCACCACGGAAGGCTTCAGGGTTCCAGCAGGCGACGAACCATCCCTACTTCCCTGCGAGTTGTCTTTGACTTACCCTATGACACAGCCGCACGGTGTGTGGGGAAGAGGAGAGCAACATCTCGGAAGAGGAGAACTGACGGAGAACCAGCTAGCTGAACAGATGATGGATCAATACCTGATGGAAAAACAAGCGAGAGGTCAAGTATCTGGAGAATGTTTGCTGAAGACGCAGCTGACGAGAGAACACCTGAGTAGAGAGACACTGCTGAGAGGCCGACCTGTGGTTGAAACCCGATTAAGAGAAGAATTGGCGAGAGATACGTCGCTCGGAGATCAGCCAATGGTGGTCCTTGAAGACCCGGTGGAAAAAGAGCAACTGAGCGGAGACTTGCTGCAGAGGGAGTACTGTCTCCTGGATCCCATCGTAGGCGAACATTTGACCTACATAAACACACATTCCCCTCAGGGTTACCTTGAGGCTAAGGAGATACACCATTCCGTCCCTTCCTTTATTGAATCTCATTCGAGAACCGATTCTGAAAATTATTTGTCCTTCTACAGTGAGGGTAGCGCTTTCCCCAAGCTGCTGATGAACTATGACCATAGATCTGTGTCTACTAGTTCTCCTCATTTCAGCCCATTTTATGAGAGTCCTCACACCATACCCAGTAACTATCTCATACGTTAAACGACAGTGTCATCCGAATTTGTAAAATCAGACTATGTTTCAAAAGTGTTGATATCATATTTTTCTTTCCTTTTTCATGCCTTCCTTTGAATCTGGATGTTGTGGACTGTTAATTCTGTCAGAAACTGTTTGGCTTATAGAAAGATCTGTGATCTATTTTTGATATTTCTTTGATAAATCTAAAGTAAGACATAGCCATACTTCAGGAAGGGAAGAGGTTGCCATATTCGCGAAAGATAAAAGAAGGGACTAAATGAGTACGTACCTGGAAGAGGAAATGTTATTGGGGTAAGCGTTCAGTAAGAGACGAGGTTGACAGATAATGAAGACCTGGCATTCCTGCAACGATGTATCGTCTAAATCTTTCCTTATTTCTCTCTCTCTCTCTCTCTCTCTCTCTCTTATTTCAGTGCCACTGACGTGTTTCAAGACAAACCCATATGACTTGAGATATGACCAAAATATGACTTGTCATTTATTCTCATCATGTTGGTGTTTGCTTGGACGAAAATGTAACATTACTAATCAATACAGTATTAACATACATAGAGTTCCAAGTTTCATTTACAATGACCCAGCAGCCGGACTGTCTGTGTGTTACCGGAACAAACGTAACACGGCATCCACACCTCTCTTGCAATCGAGGTGCAAAAAGAGAAAAAGAAATAGAGGGGTAGTTGAAAGAAAAGAAAAATGCTCTCTTTGGACCGTCACCACGAAATGATCATGACAATCCAGAACACCAGCATAAACAAGAGGAAGAGAAGGGGTACAATCCACTTCCTGATCAGCTTATTGAGTGCAGATGCCGTGGTAGGCTTGGCGAGCTTCGGGCCGAGCGCCCCGGAGCCTACTTTGATCACGGTCGCGGCTGGCGTCTTGCCGGAGCTCTGGATGTGCTCCACCACGACGTGGAAGAGGATGATGATGAAGAGGAGGAAGATGCAGCTGAAGAACCACACGTCGACCATCTTGACGTACGCCGTGGTGGGGAGGGTGGCCGCCGTCTGGTTGTAGAGGGTGTACAGAACCAGCAGGGTTGTGAGGCTGACCACCAAGCGGACCTGTGTGAGTCAAGGGGACACGGTTATGAGTCTCTCTCTCTCTCACTCTCACTACTCTCACTTACGAACTTTCTTTCTTTCTCTCTCTCTCTCTCTCTCTCTCTCTGAACTCTGTCCTTCTACACTTCTCATGTTTAAATCTCTTTCCTCCACTCAAAAATAAAAGGACGAGACGTTTACTACATCAACTTCCGAAGCCGATAAAGAATGCGCTTCGACAGAGACACACACACACGTACCGCGTCATGCGCATTTGCGCAAGAGATCTGTGTTTCCTCGTGTGCGTTTTTTGCACGGAGAGTCGAACGGACGTCCTTGGAGTAGAGACATAAGGGGGAGAAACAGAAGCAGAATAAAGGAGTAGGTTCAGAAACAGAGAACACGATCAAAGAACGGGCGGGAAACGTAGAACACAAGTAGAAACCATAGGTAGCAGCAGGGTGCATAAGGAGAAACCATCACTAGTGGAGTATAAGTAGAAACCATAAGTAGTAGTACTAGAGCATAAGTAGAGACCTTAAACAATGCAGTAGAAGAGATCGAACGTAGAGATCATAAAGAAAGAGACCAGAACATGGGATCCCGAGCTGGGGGTGCGAGTAAAGAGAGAGAGAGAGAGAGAGAGAGAGTGAGAGACTTACCTGGACCAGAGGGACGCCGACGTAGAGCGTGGAGTAGCCGATGGTGACCAGCATGAGGGTGGGAATCAACATGGTCAGCACCAGGAGACCGTACCGTCGCACCAGGATGAAGTGTACCTGCACCAGCAACGAGAGACCATCTGTTTAACTGTACCACCAGCGCGGTGAGGAGGTATAAGTGTACCTCGACCAGCAACAGAGGAATATCAGTGTTCCTTACACCAGACAGACACGAGCATTGGCGTGTTCATTGAAGCTGGTTCGACCTGAAGACCCCTGGAGGTACAGTAAGGTATCGAACTCCCTACAGCCTTGCCAGACTTAATACTAAACACCATGTATATAAAACTGAAATTTACAAGCACCAGATGATCCTGCCACCCCAGACTGAGGAGTGATATGCTAACAACACTACCTAAAAGCAACACTGTAATTGGCCTCATTTACTTAAATCATAAGGTACAAAAGAGATTTGGCTTAATGGTACAAATGTACCTCTTTACCTATGCAAAAATCTATTTTTTTTTTTTCCTCCCCTTACCTTTACTAAAGATATGCTGGCTGAGTTTCTTGAGTTATGTGTCAGACAAGACCAATTCACCTGTGTATTTCACGATCACAGACATTATTCATATAGAACACCCTGATTGTCGGGCAGCGGTGAGGGGGGGTTGCCGCCCCTCGCCGCTGTGACTGTCATCAGAGAGCTTTTGACAATGTGGTCTCTAGTCTTTCTTTTTCCATAGGTGGATATTTCTTTTGTGTTGATTATGAAAGATCCTCATTCAGTGACAGTATCAAAACTATATGTATATGAAATTGATTCAGTCAGTGTGTGTGTGTGTGTGTGTGTGCGTGTGTGTGTGTGTGTGTGTGTGTATTTGTTATATTCTTTGAAGAAAAAACATCTTCCATGATCCAAAGACCTGTGCTATACAGAAACCATCCGTATCTGCCCCGAGGGCAACGCACCTCCAGGACGCTGCTCTGCGTGTTGTCTCCCGGCGGGATGACGACGTAAACTTGCGTCAGCAGATAAGCAGACAGATACGGATCTCCGGAGTAGGCGGCCAAGGAGACCTGCTCATCGAATGCCACCATCTCTCGGTTTATTCCCGTCATCTTGAAACTGATGGTGCACTTCTGCTCGTCGAACGGGTACACGAAAACTTGGAAGTCGCAGGTGAACTTCCCGTGGTAATACAGACGCCTCAGCAGGAAGCAGGAGTCGCCAGAAAACACATAATCTGTTGGGGAAGTGAATCAGACACAGACAGAGACACACACACAAACACACACACACACAGGAGAGTTGAGACTAAAACTGAATTCCTGGAACTACCCCACAGTGTGATATACGCATACATAAAGCTGGAACTTTTAGAAAGTGACTGACGTGGGTTTTGTGTTCTAACCCTCTCTTAAAAATGTAATGTGAACCATTGGGAATTGTAGAACTAAAAAGGCGACTTCTGGCAGATTGACAGCTATAACCACACTTCCTGTCTAGTCTTTTCGTGAGGTAATGGTACGGAATTAGGACACCTCGATACGTAATGTCTCGGAGCGATGAGATATATTTTACTCCTTTTGGTCACCTGTGCTCACCTGTTTCCACACTGTTGAAGTCTTCATACGAAGGCTCACCGTTCCTCTTCACCATCGTCTCCTCGTCTAGAAGCTCGATATTCCCTTCCTGGACGTTCAGGAACCTCAAGGTCGGTTTCCAAATCGACTTTGCTTCTTCGGCCGACATGATGTTAGCCTCTTGGTTCCACCTGGTGTTCAGGAACTGCACGCGGCTGTCAGTCCACGTCAGTTCAACCTGCATCTCCAGCGCTGTGAAGCTGTCCACATCGTTGACGGTGGAGAACCTCTTGATGTCGACGGACGCCTTTATCGGCAGCGAACTGTTTTTCTGCGAAGTGGGTGGCGGCGGCTGGTGCTTGCGGTAGCCCGGACTCATCCGGACCTGAGAGCACCTCCCTTCGTCGCTGCCGTCGGGACAATCGTCCTTCAGATCGCAGCGATCGCTCCTGGCGATGCAGTACCCGTTGGCGCACATGTACTGCGTCTCGTCGCAAGGAGACACGCTCAGTTCCACCAGTTCCTGCGAGGGCATGTCGCATTTCTCTGACTCCAGGAGCCACATGTTCCTGCCGATGGGAAACACAATCTTCCCCTTGAGAGCGAGGGTGGCTATAGTCTCGTTGCCCACGGAGTCAAACAGCGTCCAGCCGGTGATGTTAGAGTAATATATGATGTATTGGTAGAAGCCTTGGTAATACGGGAAGCCCTCGATGTAACCCAGGAGGTACCCAGCGGTTCGTTTTCTCGTCAACTCGCACAGACCACGAAGATAAAGAGGTCTGGTCTCCACGAACTTACAGGAGAAGCAATGCCTCTTGTCTACAGTGCAGGGGAAGTCCACCCACAGCCCTGAGTTCTTACTTAGCGTGACGCAGTTCTCATTAAGACCCCCATTGGGCTGTCCATCCTCGAAGTGGGTCTCGCGTAACACCTCGTCCGTCACGAAATGTCGCCATTGCCCTTCAGTCTTTTCATCCGTCGCCGCCAGCCAGAAGAAGCTGTAGTCCCCCGGATTACAAACTCCGAAGAATTGTCTTGATGTGTTGAAAATGTGGTTCGTCTTCCGAAGGGTCTCAGGGAGGTAAAGAGATGCTCCAAACTGTTCGCAGAATAGTTCGGACTGCACGAGCGTCATTTCCTTCGGGAATATGACTACGTTCTCCACAGCCTTGCATAATTCTGAGAGATCGACTTCGGACACCTCCACGTCAAACACCTCCACGTCGTCACGATCGAGGGAGAACACCTGCCCTGGAGTATCCACTTGACAGCGGTGCAACTCCCTGACGTCCCCTACCGTCAGGGAGTGATCGTAAATGTTCATCTGGGCGATGAAACCACACAGGCTTTGCTTAGGGTCGAAGCCGCCCGAGTAGGTGTCCTGTTCCTGGCCCAGGATTAGGGTCCCGTTGAACTTCATGGTCGCGTCTCCGACCAGAAGTCCTCTCGCGACCTCGACCCCGTCAGCGTAGAGTGTATAGAGGCTGCCAGCAATCACATGGCAAAAGTGCTTCCAGCGATTCAAGGTGAAGGCGTTGTCCATATCCTCGCTGACTGGCTGGTACTTGTTGTTGTAGTAGAGGCTGTATTTCGCGGCCATTCCTGAATGGGGAGAGAAAAAGCAAGACAGACAGACAGAAAAACAGATCTACGCTTTTCCAGACCTAGCTAATTTCTAAGGGTTAAAAGGAGATTACCACAGTGTCTCTATGTCTCGACAAAAAAAGTAAGTTATTTTAAAGACATTCATATATTTTTCTTGGGGGAAACGTTAGAGGATGTTGAACTCATTTAAACTCACCGAAGACGAACTGGTTCGTAACTTCGGGGGACATTGCGACCGAAATGTGGGTGTTGTATGAGGGGCGGAAGAGCATAAGCCGTATCCTGTAACAGATGCTGAAGGATGCCAGAGGGACGGAGGAGGAGGAGGAGGACCTGCTACTGCTGCTGCCTCCTCCTCCTCCTACTCCACCACCTCCTTCTCCTCCTCCTCCAGCACCTCCTCCTCCTCCTCTCGTGAAGTTATAACGAGCGAAGACGTCCGATCTCGGCGGGACCCAGGTGTCTGGCTGGAAGCTCAGGACGCGGGTACCCGTAGCTGCGTCTGCAAAAGGAGAGAGAGAAATATCCTCACCGTAAATCCTTGAGCTGTCCACGCCAATCTGTGAGGGACATAGCCTCTTCCTCTCTCTCTCTCTCTCTCTCTTTCCCTGCTGACGGCAGGAAACCAGAGGATCACATTAGCGGTGCTAACCTCCTAAGGAATCGAGAAGGCTAGTGAACCAGCAGCACCACTTCAGCGGCTGTCAAGTGTCACTCCCTTGGCTTTCTTTGGACGCCTTCAGAGAAACGACCTCTATACGAAGGCAGTATTTTTCACCTCTGTCCCCAGAGAGAGAGAGAGAGAGTGGACTAGGAGACCGAGCAGAAAGTAGAAGGATTGATTGATGAAGGCAAATATCGTGACCACACTATACCACACACGAGTCACCAGCCAAACAGTGCATTCTCTGCATTTTCTTGCAAAGTAAATAAGCCACCAATATTCGTAGCGCTACTAACTACAGCAAACCATGACGGGAACGGAATCTGTCACGCCACGTGATCACGATCACGCCACTTGCGATCTGCGTCATAATTATCATTATCGTCACCATTGCTCGAATATAGAAAAAAAAAAGACATGACAATTTCTTGTTATTGCTTCACTTATTATCATTAGTATCATCAATAACATTATCATTGTTATTATCACTATCATCACTATAACAATCATATCTATCATCATGATTATGATAATTATTATCATTATCATTATAATTGTTACTATCATCGTTATCATTATCATTATTATTGTTGTGGTTCTTTTTTGTTATTGTTACTGTTTTTGTCATTAATTACTCTTGCCATTATCATTATCATTACTACTATTACCATTATAATTATCTTACTGGTTCGGTGGGGGTTATGAAAACATCTAGACCCAATTATCTTTTATTCCATTTAGATGACAGAGCAAAGTTGACCCCCTCCCCCCCCCTCACTAATTCTTATAGTACTGTGCCACCAACGCGTGTTATGATACATCCGTCTCCTAACAATATTTAGACAAATTACAGGTCGATAAAGCTTTTTAATTGCCCGTTAGCCTCGGGCAATTTGATCGATTGATTATGTAAGGCTCCGTCCGCTGTTGGTATGCGAGATGAAGCTCTTTTTTTCTTCCTTAAGCAACTGTCATGGACTGCTATGTTATGTATGTATGTGTGTATGTATGGCCGGTGAGCACCATGGATTCCAAGAAAAAAAGAAGTTAAAAGTTTCGTAAGTGTTGCGAATCTGCACACATATAGGAATGTGTATGTGTGTGTGTGTGTGTGTGTGTGTTTGTGTGTGTTTATTTCTACCTTGTAAATCTTTGAAGTATGTGTCCAATGTTAAGAGTATTCCAAAAGTCACTAATTGTGGGATGGCACTATCTCCTGACTCTCATCTCTGAGATTTCTATAATTTTATCCTTTTTTTTTTTCCTATATAGTCAGTAAGGATTATCTTTTCTGTTGTTATTGTTGTTGACCTCTCTCTCTCTCTCTCTCTCTCTCTCTCTCTCTCTCTCTCTCTCTCTCTCTCTCTCTCTCTCTCTGACTTGCATCGGGCCTTTGCATCGATCTATTAATTGATTGATTTGCGCCAGAACTCCGGCAAATTTATTGTGCACCCCATGCTCATCCTATGAGCGGTAGCGCAAAAGGATTACAGGGGTCACAAAAGGTCTTAGTCAGATCCCATTGGGATGATATGACATGCATTACATAGTTACATAGTTTCATATGTTAAGTTCTACGTACTGAATGCAAAAAGTGGATACAAACTTAAAATTTTAGGTATCTTGTCATTAACAATAAGGTGTTGTGACATTTCTTGCTGGGTTTGTTTAGATCTATCCCTAAACGGTTCTATTTTTTCACATTCTGGTACATAGTGTTCAAGTTTGAGTCCAAATCTTTGACCACAAACTTTACAATTTACACGATTAACATCTCCAGATAGGCCTAAGCGCCAGTAGTACCTATAGCCTAGCATTTATCTAGCAATTACATCATGTGATCAGCTGATCTTATTACTTTTTCCAGATACATGTTTTACTTTACACATTTCACTGTGATGGAAAATGTTTCTACTTGTGCTTATCTGAACTCGTCTTCGTGTTTCAAAGAGGTCAGTTAGTTCCTTTCTAATTGCAGTTTTGAGGCTTCTAATTGTCAACCCACTGTTGTTTTCAACATCACCTTTACTGAGTGCAAGTTTGGCTAAAGCATCAGCTTGGTCATGCTCACGGAGGCCTATATGAGAGGGGATCAATAACAATTTGATTTGAATCCCTTAAGCAATAAGGTCTGAGCATTTGTGTCTAGCTTCAGAGACATGCATGTTACATTCTGGTCTCAGGGTACTAAGGGCAAGTAAGTAGTGAAGATAAAAAATCGGAGATAATCAAACTGTCTGTGGCAGTGCTTTCTACCCGCCCAAGAGCGATAAGTATGGCGAACAATTCAGTTTCTAAAGTAAATGCCCATGTGTTTATTCTAACGTTTTTCTCTTATCTATCACTACTAGGATGGATGACAATGGCAGTACTGCCTGCCCTCCCAGTGGCAGAGTCGCGAAAACCGTCTGTATAGATGCACTGGGCTATATTACTGTCAGTCTGGAGTTTCTGTATATGTTCAAGAGCACTGGTTTGACTAATTGTTGAAGATGAAGATTTTAAGTAGGTGGATAAGTAGGTGAAGTGACGTCAAAGGAAGTTATCTACTAGGGAGGCAGGAATTGCTGCCTTTTCTTAATTTTACACAAATCATGTACCCCAAACATTGTCATTTGGTTGGCTGTCATTTGGATCCATTTAGATTCACTTGTGCCATGGCATATATGGTTTACCAGTTCTTTAGAGACACCAACATCTGGATCACCACGCAGAATTTTCAGTCTTATCATAAGATTGATTTCAAGTATTTTGTCTTCAGTGCTGGAAACACCAAGTTCTTTATGCATGTTGAGTACTTTAGTGGACTTTGGGCAACTAAATATGATTCTTAAGGCTTCATTTTACATTTTTTTCGAGTCTGTTGATACCTTTGCTGTTGTATAGGACCAAAACTGGTGCGTGGTAATCTATTAGGTTTGTAGATATCAAGTACCGGTGCTGTACTTTGCAAGACTGCGGCTGGATTTCAAAGTCACATTGTACCGTGGCACGTTGCTGCCTTCCCGCCACGCGTGCGTGTCGCGTGGGCTTTCAGTACCCGCTGAGGAGTGACGAGCAGCGGTCCGATCCGATGCTCTCACGTTAGTCTATCTGTCTATTGTAAATAAATGGGAGTGTCAAGAACTTAGTTTCAGTTCATCACCCTTCGGTGCCATCACATCCATGGCGCAGTGACAAGTAGCCGCTCCCTTGACATAGACTTCAATCAGTCGGGCCCAACGTTACAAAATTCAAGCAGGAGTCCGCCATTACACAGTATTTACCTCTCAGCTCGCACCTTGGATTTCTTAAAGTGACCTAGGATACTCCTTACAGTGTCTCCAGGAGTGCTACTGTGTTTGTGCAGTGCAGTGTTAGAGTGTCAGTGCGTTACAGTATTAAAGTGCAGTGTGGTATTGCGAACCGCGAACTCCCTGCTCAAAATTTGGCGCGGCTCAGAGGCTCCGTAGCGCATCTCCCCTCAAGCCAGCCGCCATATTGCTCTGGCTGGCTAAGCCCCGCCCACCACCGCAACAAAAGTACGCACGCAGCCACCTCCACTCGCTCGCTCACAGCTTGATCATTTTATTTCAACTTCTGGTGCATTCCTGCGTTCACCTACAGCGAACTGGACATTTCCCCGGCACTCTACAGATCCTAAGCTTTCCGAGGATAATTAGCTTAACATGGCTCAACAAGAGGAACAGTCATTTGAGTTCGTGGATTAAAATGGCGCAGATCAGACGGATGATCCGCAGGGAGACGACGGATCCACGTATCTCCTCACAGCTGACGACGATACCGGCCCCACCCTTCCTCCTCCCCTGACTCCAAACAAGACAGGCGGCCACAATAATGACATATTGCATCTTATAAACTTTCTTCGAACTTCAAGTATACAAGTGCAAGCTCGACGGAGACGAGAAGAGCAGGCCTTCAGACATCAAATGGAGCGATTTATGGATTTTTTTACATTGGTTTTAGGACAGCTGGCTGCACCATCACAGTCTCAGGAAACCCAGCAGCCTGACACCACACCCACACCTCCTGTCACACCTGTTTCCCCGCCCCATGGCTTTGCAGCGCACACCACGTCGTCAGGAGCCCCACACGTACATACACCCACGGTTTCTAGCAAGCCTACAGTCCACCCCCTCCT
>JAYMFT010001417.1:0-17375 GCA_038088735.1 Panulirus argus | reverse complement strand
TATATATATATATATATATATATATATATATATATATATATATATATATATATATATATATATATATATATACCTAATTCATCGTAAAGGGCTTTGTAATTTCCGCGTTGCTCAGTCATGGCTCCTGCAGTCCCGTATTTGCGCAGAGAAGGGAATCATCCGTTCATTTTTGCTCCCTGACAGGTTTGCTGTTGTATGTGAAGTGTTTGATGTGCCTAATTGGCAATGATTATATTCATAGAAGCTTAATGGCTTGTTGACTGTGGTCTCCGTTACGGCAGAGGCCATTGGTGGGTAATTGATATTCATTTTGCCTTTATCATTATTATTGTTATTATTTTCGGTATTAGTAGTAGTAGTAGTAGTAGTGGTGGTAGTAGTAGCACTGGTAGTAGTGGTACTAGAAGTAATAGTAGTAGTAGTGTACCATACGATGATAATTTTGTTATTAATAATGATAACGAATGGGTGTAGCGCTACCTCGTTGAGCTAGGAAACGAGCAGCCTTGGATGCAGAAACTGTAGAAAGACATGGAAAGAAGCGGGAAGAGAAAATATTCTAATTAACCCCAAAGTGACCGAGTTAACTTTGTCTTTTTGTTATTCTTTAGATTTTTCTCTTAAGTGTCGCAGCCTTGGCTCCTCTTCCCAAAGTTTGGCAGGGGTTACGGCCTTCCCTGGTGACCGTCTCGCTGTCTCCATTCATACTGGTGAATATACTATTTGGAGACGTGGTTCGAGTTGGTGTCCCGTGTTTGCACGCAGTCTTTGAACATCTGCAGAAGACAGGGCTCGAGTTGTATCTTCTCTTAAGTCTATGTTCACAGTGTGTCACATGTTTACAGAAATACCAGTTGGACGATGTGAATAAGGGAGAAAATGATATCTACGTAAGAGATTCATGGTAAAAGTTCAAACATAATGGATGAAAGGAGGGGGATGGTAGATAATGAGACAACTTATCCAGAAGTCATATTGACGGCCGTGTCTCATTCTTTTTGAGTTCAGTCGAAATGACGACGAACGAATGTGATTTTCCCTATTTTTCTTCCCTTGGGTAGCAAGGGCAACGAGGGAATTGGGGCTTCCCTTCCCTATTTGCTAGCCTGCTGGATTGGGCTTGGGTGGAGGGGAAGGGGAGGGAAGCCCAGTTCTACAGATGGCCCTCCACAGAAGGTGTATGTGGTCTCGGTTTTCAACAGGACTTGCAGGTCCTTATGGGTGTCCTGGACTTTGAGAGGCACGGATGATGGCTCTGTGAGGATGGATGTTGCGTAGGTGTTTAGAAACGTAAAGAAAAAAAGAAAAATGGCCATTTTTAGTTTGTACGAGACGAGGGATGAAAGGTTGGTGGGGCCCGTGAGTGGAAGGGACTGAAAAGTGTCATATCAAGCCCACTAGATGGGAATGATAAGTGAGTATAAAGGTTGCTGTTGGAAATGACAGCGAAGAGAGAATACGTGGATTGCATCCATCATCAGATGCAGGTGGAGTGAAATTGTATTTTCAAACTTATGGATGTTCGTTCATACACACAGTACGGACGCAAAGGAAGATAGGTAGAGAAGTGGGTGGTAGGTGTTCATCTGGTAACAAAATATGATGCGTTGTGTGACTACTGTACAATACACGAGAGGTTCGGAAGACGGTTTGTCAGATCATATATAGTAGTAGGGCGTACGTTCGTGTTGTAGATAGTGTAAGACTGTAAATATGAGAAATGAAATTTTAAAAGGTGATAGTTGAGGAAGGTTAAAGTTATGTGAGAAGCTCACAGAACTCGAAACGGAAACAGATGAAGAGCATTTTCCTTTCAGACGCTTCGACTTCTTACCAAGTCGTGAGAGAAGCTGTAGAAGACATTCAAATCAATATGATGAAAATCGTGCGGTAAAACGGTGAAAATTATCTCATAATACAGTAGGAGGTAAGAGGGAGAAGTAAACGGCAGTGAAAGCGGACTGATGTTGTGAGAGTACTGATTAGCACGATGGATGTTTCAGGCGATGATCCCAGAGGAATGATTGAGGATCGATTCCAATGGCAGCGTGTTGTCTGCGGACCTGGTGTGAATGGGCCAAATTGGTCTCTCTCTTGACGATGTAGCTTTAAGTGTGTAACGTGAAGAAGAAGAAGAAGAAGAAGAAGAAGAGGAGCCCGGGTCACTGTGAAAGACCGTCACGCTTCAACAGATAATGCATGGGCTGTGGATGCGTATGAATGATTTGAGTGGCTGCTTGTGAATGAGACATTCCCTGGAGCCAGACAGTCGGTATTGTGGGACAATTGGACATTATTTTCAATACATATAGAACATCTCTTCTGTAAACATTATCTTTCAGAAGTTCTGCAAATTGATAGGTCATTATTAGTTTTAGAGCACACGTCGGTGATATGAATACGAAATATCTTAATCTTTTAGAGCTTTCATTATAGACTTTGATTCCAGAGCTTTTCGAGGAATTGTACTCTGTTACGCATATTTTATTGACTTGCCCGTCTTGCGAGGGCTGGTGTCGCTTGGGCTTTCGTTGTGATGTCCGTTTGGGGAGCACCAGGTGTTGAATGTCTCCAGAGCTGTGATAAGAATCAGAGGAATAAGATTGCATGTGTCTTTGGGTTTCCATTCAGTATATTGGGTAAGACTTTTTCACAGATCGGTGCCTGGAGATCTTCATTCGACGTCTGAGCGCCGAAATAACGAAATGGTTATTCATTGTCTCGTGGAATCGGGAGGGAGGCGTTTCACATTGTTTCGCTCGTACGTCATATATCGTAGTAATAGCAGTAAAGGAGCCAGTCGTATGATGGCAGCACCAGGCTAATGTATATTTACAGTGACTATCTCACCTGGGCAGCGCCAGGTAATAGTTCAGCCCTGTCCAAACAGGCTATCATCCACTGATGTTGGCTCTCGTAGGCTGTGTTGTTTCAGTCGCGTTTCAGGAGTTTCTTGCACTAATAACGCCGTGAATATTCATGGTGGGGTCCAGACGCAGCATTCACGCTTAAATGGATGGTTATATCGTCTTGTGGTAATTCCAGTGAATTGACCCTCGGCCAGGCAGTGGGGTTGGGTATTTTGGCAGATGGAAGGAACTGACCAGTTTGAGAGGCGTTTCGGGGGGATAATTAGTGATGACGAAGAGCAAACACGTCCCTCTGATTGGCTACGCTTATGACCTGGAACAAATATAGACTTTCTTGATTGGCTGGGTTGAAGGATTGGAGCAAACGCTCTCTCCACTGGCAGTGCTTTTGTAAGTAAAGCCGTCTCTGTTTGTATGATGACGCAAGAATACAGTGAATGTTGCATTTGTGTGTCTGTACGAATATGAGCAAGAAATGGGCCGGATGGCATACCTTTCCAAATTAGCGTCTGTCCTTGCTCGTCTATACCGCCTGCGTCGAGAGCCCAAATTCTCCCATTTTCTTTGAAGCGCATTTTGGTTCATCCCGTCCTGTTAGAATGCTGACCATTCTAACCCGTCTGACTATCGTCCCATCGCTCTCGCTTTGTACTGTCTCCACAGTCTTTGGTGCTCTCCTCAACACGCACTTTCTTAAACTCTTGGAGCCCATTCCTTTATCTCAGATCATCAGAATTTCTTTCGCGGTACAGGATGTATTGGTAATCTCCTCTTATATGTGACCCACCTCAGGTCCTCCTCTTTTTTGAGGATTTTGGTGATTACTTTGACCCTCGACATCTCCAAAGCGTTTGGCAGACGATGGCAGTAGTCTTCCACAGCTAAACCATCTTCTTTTATCTATATCTCTCTCTGGCTGCGTGTACCTTAACGCTGTGATAACTCGACTTTCTTCGCTAAATTCTCTATTGCGTAGTCTCCTTTTCCAGTCGCTCCAACGCGGTAGACGTTGGTGAAGAGACTTCACCCCTTATCCTGTCGACACTGGTGTTCCCCAGGGTTCTGTCCTGTCGCCTCAGCTCTTACTTCCTTCCATCAGTGATCTCCTTCCAGCCTTTTAACCTCCTCACTATTTCAACAGCACGACTTTACATTCTTAACTGACCTTTTTCGTCCGTTCGTCATTCTGATACATTTATTTTTTCTCATTGTATACACGCGGTAAAAGAAAAAAGTATCTTACTAGTTTTCTTTTATGTGAAACAGTGCGACACAACGGACGAAGCATTTTGAAAAATGCCCACTGGTCTGGCCTCGGATTGGTAGTCCAGCTTTTCATGATATTGTAATATTTCGATTGTCAGCGATATTTCCCGTCATTTGCCCTGATGAATGTTATAATGAATTCATATTTCGATGAAAATGACTATAAAGTGGGGCTACCATAGTTATTGGGATATTTGCCTCACATTCACGCTTACCAACCCTATATATATATATATATATATATATATATATATATATATATATATATATATATATATATATATATTGACATAGAGCCCATAATGTTGAAAGTTTCTGTAATGATCTTCAAAAATATTGGGCAAGAATCTTCTTGAGAGTATTCCAAGTTTTTTATTTACCAACCGAATATTCCGCGAATATCTTCAATAAAGTTGACATCTCCGTTTTCCCTTTTTCATATAATTTCTTTTTATTTCTCTATTTGAATAAAAGGGCGTAAAGTATTGAGCTTACGTAGGAAGAGGGATGGTGGTTCCATTTTGGTACAGTTGTTTCCAAGGAATTTGTGTAATTATGTACCTATTACTAACGACGTATTTGTACTGTACGGGCGGGGAGTATTACGCTCGTAGGGCCCTACGAGTAGTGTGTGTGTGTGTGTGTGTGTGTATGTGTTGCAGAACACATACATACATACATACAGACAGACAGACAGACAGACCGACATACAAACGGACAGACGGCACTGACCCCAGTATGCCAACTCGCGGTACAAAAGACTTGGGGGAAAAAAGAAAAAATCTCATTCCTTGACTCTGGGATTAATTCCCTCCGTCCAGAGCCGTAATGAGCGAAGCCCTGGAAAGTAAATGACCTCTTAAAGTATCATTAGCTTAGCGATCGGCCGGTGTTAGTAGCATAATTAATTAGACCGCTTGGCATCCTTCGGTTGGTTGCCTAGCCCTGCTGTGCGCTGGGACGCCATCTCAGGAAGCATAGCAAGCTGGTTGCTGGGCAGACGTGGGATTTCTCGATGACCAGAAGACTTGATGGTCTGTGACGAGGTGGTCTGCCGGAAGATTAGTAATGGTACGGTAGATATCCTGACTGATTCAGATGAGTGGAGGATAGTAAAGGAGAGGGCATCCTGTCCAATACATCTCTATAGATGGAGACAGGATAGTAAAGCAAGAAGGATTCTCCCCACCAACTACCGTAGACGGAGACAGGATAGTAAAGTAGAAGGCTCCTACCCACCCACCACTGTAGATGGAGACAGAATAATAAAGCAGAAGGCTCCTACCCACCCATCACTATAGATGGAGACAGCATAGTAAAGCAGAAGGCTTCTCCCCCACCCACCACTATAGATGGAGACAGCATAGTAAAGCAGAAGGCTCTTCTCCACCCACTACTATAGACGGAGACAGGACAGTAAAGTGGACGGTTCCTCCCTACCCACGACTCCCTCTGGAGTGGTGGGTGCTTAGAACCACTATGTATAGGGGAGGTAGTGGGGAGGAAGGAGCTTTGATTTCCAAAGCCGGGCCTTGATCAGCGCCTCCATCATTCCTCCCTAAAGGCCCTGCAGGAGATGAATATTAAATCCGGGTTCCAGGGTTTCCCGTTTTCCCTGATGATGGGGGAAAAGAACATGGAAGCAAAGGAAAACGGAGAAGTGGTATAAACAGAGTTGACGTTAGGACGTCATGGTATGAGACGATCCTCCCCACCACAAGTCATCCGTTGGTGGTGGAGACGATAGCTGTGGTGGTGGTGGTGGAGACGATAGCTGTGGTGGAGTTGCCACCCTCATAATAGTCTCTCTGTCTCATTTTGTCCTCTGTTGAGGCTAGATGTACCCACACTGAGGGGTGGAGGGCGGTCGACAACACAGTCTCTCATGGTGTACTACGCTTTGACGGGGGTGTGTACATATTGTACTGCGGCTGATAGCACAGTACAGGAAGACCTAGACCGTGTGGAGGTAGTACACTCTCCGTAGGCTCCGTAGAGTACATTGGACGGAGTGTACATTTTTGTATGGAGACCACAGAAGTACATATCACCGTGATTTCATTTTCTTGAAGCAACGCATAGATCACAGATGAACCCCTAGTGACGATCGTGGGCTGTGGGCGAAGCGGAGGAAGAACAGACTGGCGGGGTGAGCCGAGGAAGGGAACTTGTCAGCCACTGACAAGTTCTCAATGATTCTGAATGGTTTCTGGCAGTCGGGAAGGCAAATGTTGGTGGTTGGTGAGGTAGCCAAATGGCTTGATCAGTCAGATGGTTTTGCCAGGTGGTGGTTGTCAGATGATGGTGGTGGTGTTGGTAGGCAGGTGGTGTTGGTAAGGAAGCCGGACAGATGGTTGTGTATGGGATGGTAGGCAGCTGGTGCTGGCAGCTGGGGCGGCTAGTTGATTCAGGTGATTGTGGGGTCAGAAAGGTTGTGGTTGTGGTAGCCAGGAAAACGGGTTAGTGAGGGCAAAGGAGCAGTGATCCTCTCCTCCTGTGGTATCACTGAGGGCAAAGGAGCAGTGATCATCTCCTCCTGTGGTATCAATGAGGGCAGAGGAGCAGTGATCATCTCCTCCTGTGGTATCACTGAGGGCAAAGGAGCAGTGATCATCTCCTCCTGTGGTATCCCTGAGGGCAGAGGAGCTGTGATCCTCTCCTCCTGTGGTATCACTAAGGGCAGAGGAGCAGTGATCCTCTCCTCCTGTGATATCACTGAGGGCAGAGGAGCAGTGATCCTCTCCTCCTGTGGTATCACTGAGGGCAGAGGTGTAGACAACCTTTCCCTATGGCGTCAGTGAGGAGCAGACAGCCTCTCCTCCTGTGGTGACCCCTTGCACCGTAAGGCACTGTCACTATAGCTCGTGATGATGATGATGATGATTATGGCGATGGTGATGATGATGATGATGATGATAATAACGATGATGGCACTGGTGATTGCAGTGATGATGATGATGACTATGAATGCACTGATGATTGCAGTGGTGATGCTGATTGTAATGATTATGAAGATCATTATGATGATGATGATGATGATGATGATATACAGTGTGGGGTGAGGGAGGGAAGGAGTGGGGGTCAGGAACACCCCACTAGCAACACTGGGGGAACAGAACACAATAGACCCTTAAGAAATATTCACATTTTCCGTTTTCATTTGAGATTTCATTTTACTTCAGTCGACGTGAGAAGGTGAACACAGGTTTGCCTGGGGTATATACGAGTGCCGACACTTGTGGGTTGTGGGATGGGATGGTGGGGGTCTAACCCACAGTTGGAATGGGACATCCTGAAAGTTGATGTCAGTCCAAGCCTGTGGAAGAGGGAGACACAGGGAGAGATAGAGACATTGGACAGGGAGAGGAAGGGAGATAGTGTGGCAGGGGGAAAGGGAGAGAGACAGGGTAGTGTACTTATTTATTTACTTACTTACGACGATATTTTGCCAAAAAGGTCTTTTCACTTGTGTGATGTCAAGTGTCATGTGTGAGAGAGATTGTATGTTTGTGTGCTGCAAGCCAGCAGCCCACGTTTGGGCGAGGCAAAAAAAAAAGAAAAGACAGGCTACCACTGAGGTCAAAGGAGTAAAACTTGACAGCCACTGAAGTGCTGGTTAACTACGTAGCCGTCACTGACCCCCCCCAGCTCCCGATACCCAAGCGGGTAGTGCTGGTAATATACCCCCCACCCCCTTGTCGGTGAGAGAGAGAGAGAGAGAGAGAGAGAGAGAGAGAGGTGGGGTACGGGTCAGGGGGTAAGGATGGGACGGGTGGCAGGGGGGTACGTACAGACAGACGTACGTACGCATTTCATGTACAGACCACTAACCTGCTCTCACTGTTGTATATATATAATTCCACTGTATATAATATATAACTTGCACTCGCCTATCCATTAACTGTACTCTCATCCTGTATGCATTAGACTCTTAAAGTATTTAAATAGTCTTAGATTTTAAACTTTGTATATATATTTATATTTATATCCTCTCTTTAATTCATGCATATATAAAAATCTTCATATTTATCTCTTAGATATTGATAACTTGTCATGTTTCTTATCACCTTTGCTCCTAAAATGGTTAAAAGATCAGGATTCATTAGAATCATAAGTTATGAAAAAAAGTTTAAAGAACTTCAAGATTCCCTAAAAATATAGTATTAAAAATAAGTTAAAAGAACTCTGAGATTCCTTAAGAGTATAGGTATGAGAAAAAAAATTAAAGGAACGTCAAAATCCGTTGAAAATTTATAGTGAAAAACAGAAAATTAACGTTGTTAAAATTCACCATTAAAGAAATTAAATCTTAAAAACCCAAAGTTAAAAATACAAAAACCATTGTAGGAGTCAAGGTTTTCTCCAGTCAGTGTTCTTCCCACCTTCTGTGTTGTTATTCTCTCACAATCTGTCTATTCTTTCTTAATTTCCTTTCAGCCGAAGGGAGGGAATTTATCCGAGGTGAGTTCCTCTTTCCTCTAAGCAAACACAATGGATGCCGAGACATAGAAAGTAGTGCCGACCGTTGGTGGTCACCACAAGTCTTACACCTTGTATCCTTCCGCATTATTATTATTATTATTATTTTATCATCATTAATATTGTTGTTGTTTTTATCAGTATTATCATTATTAGATATAAAATGTTACTATTATAGATTTTTTTTTGCTTTTATTACTACTATTATTATTATGTAAATTCCTCTTATCACTATCATTATTATTATTATAATTATTATTATTATTATTATTATCATTTTTATTATTATCATTAAACAGCTTTCGAAAAACTCTTTGAATTACGTTATATATCAGAATCATGTTTTATTTTTTATTTCTTATTTTGAATTTTTTCTTTCTTTCTCACGTATATATATATATATATATATATATATATATATATATAATTTTTCTTTTAATTATTAAATTATCAATTTTCTTATCCTCCTTCCACCGGAACCACACCATCAGCATGGTACCACAAAGCAACTGTAGATGAGATTTAGACCTAATTAGCTAATGACTCTCTCTCTGCCTTGTCACTTATCTGGGAGTGTTTGGTATGGCATATAGATCTAGGAAATCACTTAACCAACTTTTAACTAACCTTAACATCTTGCTGCTGCTACTGCTACTTTACCGCTGTTATACTGCTGCTGTTACAACCTCTCGCTGAACATAGTTTGCCCCACCCCCCACCCCCCCACCCCCCCACCCCACACAACAACCCCCCCCCTCCCATCACGGAACCCCCCTCGCATGATCTGAGCAACTTTGTCCACATCCAAAAGCATGTCTTTCCGAGTTAGTCTGACCTAGTTATGGCTTTTTGATTAACAACCCCCCTTCCCCCCCCCCTTCCCTCCCTCGTTAGTGCTTTGGATTAGATGAAGCATTTGTCTAATAGATTTTGTGAACTTTAGATATAGTCTTTTTTTTTTTTCTTAGGGGGTGGATTGTACGAAGGTGTGGTTGGATATGTAGAGGGAATTTTTTAAAATGATATTGAGGGGAAAAAATGATTAAGTCATCCACGGGACTTCACAGAAAATGGTGAAGCCCGGCCAGCCGGTTATAGAAAACGATTTAGCCATTGACCGCCCGTATTATAGGTGCGTTTGAACTGAACGCAGTGGGTTCTGCTCATGGACATATTTCCTGTGAGATTATTTGATCCCGCCGTTACGCGAACACTGTTCCATGATTACTGTCACAACCACCGTTCCACAAACACTGTCTTATCTTTGGCTGTCTCACGATCTCTGGCCCACAACTACCGTCTCAAAACCACTGCTTCACGACCACTGTCTCACAAACCACTGGCCCATGACCACTCACTCACTCACCACCACTGACCCACTAACACTGACCGACTACCACTGACCAACAACCACTGTCTCGCCACCACTGGCCACGAACACTGTCCCACCCTAACCTGACCCACCCCACTTGGCCCACCCTAATGACCACCACCACCACCACTACTGACCCACCCCCACTGAGTCGTTCACTGACCCACTCCAAATGACTAGTCCTCCACTGATCCAACTCCCACTGATCACCACTACAGACCCACTCCCATTGAACCCACCTCCACTGATCCACCTCTTGCTGACAAATCTCCTAACCCACCGCCATTGTCTCCCCCACTGACTCACCCCCCACTGACCCAACGCTGCCGATTACCACCACTAACTCACCACTGACCAACCCCACTGACCTCCGCTACTACTGATCCACCACACCCACTCCACTTGACCCACCCTCCACTGACCCACCCCCCTACTCACCTCTACTGACCCCCCACTTCCGACTCATCACCACTAAACCACTTCGACTGACCCACCAATCCTTCTTACCCCCACTGACTCATCCTCACTATCCTATCTCTGCTGACTCACCACCTCTCGACCCACCTCACTGACCCACTACTACTAATTCTCCACCTACTGACCAGCCCTTAATGACCCACCTTCAGTGACTCACCCCCCCCACTAATCACCACTGACCATCCCCCTGAAGACTCATCCCCCAATGACTCATTCTCTACTAACCCACCAAAACAGACTCTTTCTTCACCTTTCTATCATTAATGACTCATCCCGATTGACTCATCTTCGTTGACCCACCACTACTGAACCACTCCTCACTGACCCACATCCACTGACCCACTCCCACTGACACTCCACTGCTGAACCACTCCACTGACCCACCCTTCGCTAACCCACTCCCCACTCTTCCACAGCAATTAACCCACCCACAATGACCCAACGCCCCCACTAGTGACCCAGTCCCACTGACTAACCACTGCTGACCCACACCCACTGACCCACCCTTTCCCAGTGACCCAGACCCCAGCATCCCACCTCTAATGACCCCTCCACCCCTGGCACCCCCTACTGGTCTACTCCCCAGTGACCCACCCCACTGACCCACCTCCACCGACTCGCCACTCCTGACCCACCTTCGCTGGCCCACCACCGAGAGGCTCGCAGCCAGCCGACTGGATTGGTATCCGAAACAATATATCTCTCTGTTTATTTGCCTGGAGAGAACCCAGCACGGTCTGTCTGTCCGTCCATGATTCATGCGGCCAAGTGGCCAGTCCGCTGGCCGCACACACACACACACACACACACACACACACACACACACACACCGAACCGCATACCAGTCCACACATGACGTCTGTGGTCTTGCAAGGTCCCGGGAAAAGATAATCTGAAAGCAGATTGATGCGACTCTCAACTGCATGATGAATGACCCAAGTTAGAAAACAAGAATGTTTAAGGTCATGTGCCAACGAACGTCCCAGATTTCCACGAGAGAGTGAGCTCCGTCTCGGGCAAAAAGGAAACCTGAGTGGATCGTTTGCATCCGGAGTGTCAGAAAGGAATATGACGTTACCGTATATGTAGGACTGAAGAGCTGGACCTTGACTAAAAGTCCGATTTCACTCACAGTTCTGTCTGTAAACACTCCTGTACTTCGAGTGAAGCGAAGTGCTTTTTCTCGAACAGAATTGTTAACGTATGGAATGATTTACCAGTTATAGTAGTCGAAAGCATACTTTCAATAAGATGCTTGATAGATATTTCCTATAAGGTCCGAGACAGACATAAGTATCATCATCTTAGTTACAGGAGAAATTTTGAGTTTATTTTTTCTCAAGGACACATCTGTATGCCTTTCTACCCTCACCACACCTCGTCTGTGAGTTTCTGACCACCTTATCACAGACAGCCTCGAAAGGACCCGGTGGTCTGTTGCTGTTTGATAGCCTTTGCATTCCCTTGTACTACAAGAAGAATAACTCCTCTTCTGTATGCACACACCCACAGCCTTCCTGGAAAGCGTGCGTACCCACATACCCACCCACACGTGCGTGCACGCACGCACGTGCGAGTCCTAATGTGTCGTACCATATTTGCCCCCATGAGATACCGACACATTCAGACGAGCACAGAGGTCCTCCATCCAATGCCTCTCTCTCTCTCTCTCTCTCTCTCTCTCTCTCTCTCTCTCTCTCTCTCTCTCTCTCTCTCTCCCCCCCCCCCCCCACCCCCACCCCCCCCCCCCTCACCCCCCCCCCCCCCCCCACCCCCTTCACCCCACGCTCAAGTCTACTCCCCCATCCCCCAACCCTCCCCAATGAGGCACCTGAGCCACAAGGGTAGCCAGCCGAGCCTGACATTAAGGACATCCCGGAGTGTGTCGCTCTGTGTGTGTGTGGAGGCTCTTTCTCTCACCACACACACACAACACACACACACACACACACACACACACTCAAGAGTCCTGATACTTAACATGAGCCCAAGTCTTTTTACAGATGTGAATCAGAGGCCGGGTCTCAGGCCCGCTTGACAAGCGCAAGTGTCATGTCAAGCGTGGTTGTGAAGTGGCAGGCCTCTCATGCTTTTTACTTTTTTACGTCCTGTACGATTTTTGTGTGCAGGCTTGCGTTATTTACTTCTGTGTGTATATATATATGCCATCTGTGTACGCGATTCGCATGTCGTTCCCTCGTAATAGCACTCGCGTGTGTAACACTCGTCTCCTTGAAGACATCTCCTTGCACCCCAAGGAGATGCTTGAAATCCTGCCATACAGATAGATAGTAACAGGTTGAAGACCACTGTTTTCCATCCTGATCCGAAGGGAATTATCATCACCCACTCACTCGGCTCGTATTACAGTGTTTTCCAAACCGCCATGACCATTCTATCAACTCTCTGTATTCTGTTCACCTTTGTAGCTACACAGTCACGCCCCCGATTGCTTCGTCTGCCCACACTCGTGTAAATGTGTATCTTTTTACTAACCGCAACTCGTCCTCCACCTCTCCCCTTTAAACTTCATTATTAGCACTGCAGTAATGATGGTCAAACCGCTGAGAATTCTTTTCTTTTTCACTTTTCTCTGTACGCTTTCCGAGTGTCCTCGGGTGATACATCTGTCTCTGCTGAGTGTGTAGCAGAGATTATCTTTGCAGGAATGGAGGTATATATAAATCCCCCTCTCCTCATATCTGTCTTTTTCCTCCAGTTGGTGGATTAAGCATTCGTGTCTTAAGGCCATTTGGACAATGGACCAGGCATATCGGATCTGTAAAAACTCCTCTCTTACTTCCTCTCCTCCGAGACGCATTCGGCTCTCATCACCCAAAGTCGTCACAGATGTCTTATTTCTGACGCTGTGACGCGAAGCGGGCTTTCACCCAAAGAATGGCCACCTCTCTTATTTACTGGTTGGTCTTTTTCGCTGTTCAAAATAATGTTCATAAACAACTGTCGTACTAAGTTACCTTCGTTTCATCATTCAGACGATAATATTCCCTTTTCGCAACTGACTCGACCCAGGAATTACAATGGATTACGAAGGAATTCAGACAGCAACAGACCATTAGGTCCTAACGAGGCTGTTTTTGTGATATTGGAGGAGATCAGAAATCATAAATGCATAGAACAGTGTGGTAAGAGTAGATAGACATACCGATGCTTCGGAAAAACCTGTTGCCTTTTCGTGTAACTAAGGAGGCGCAAATGATGTCCATTGTGGATTTGAAGTAAAATGTTTATCAACTCTTTTTAGATCAGTTTCACCCACTCTGATTGGGAAATCAATCTATATGTTAACAATTCTGTTGAGAGAAAAGTACTTCTCATTCGAGGTAAAATATATGCCCACGATTTTGTATCAATTAGTTCGAGTAGAATCGGCAGTTTACTCGATCGAGATTATCGAAGCCATTGATCATTTCGATTACCTCCATCAGATTACCTCTTAACCTTCTCTTTTCTGAGCTAAATGGATTTGAATTGTTTAGTCGGCTCTCATAGGCTCGTGTTTTTCAGTCCGGGCATCATCGCCTCCACTGCCACTCGCCAGCCATACACCACCAATGTTGGTCGACCCTTCATTACCGCCACGACCAACTTAAAGTCAGCCTTAGGCCACTACCAAACCTAGCAGACCAGGCGCCACCTCCACTAGCGCCACCCTTGGCTGACCATACACCTCCACCATCACCAACCCTAGCCGACCAGACCCCATATTCATGAGCTGACCATACGCTATCATCACTACTGGCTGACCAGTCACCACCACTGCCGACATACTGCCGTTTATAAGCAACGACCACAGTGACGACCGTACATCACCGCCTCTTGCCAACCATGCACCACCATCTCCCATTGCCAGCCATACACACGACCACCACAACCACCCTAAGCCAACTATACAGCACCATTATCACCCTCAGCCAACGAAAAACGATACTGATATAGATTGGAAAAGCTTCAGTTAAACTTTCAAAGTAGTGGAGGTAATTTTTGTGCCGGTGCGTCAAAGATTGTCTTTTTCCAAAGCGAGGCTAAAGTGGAGGAGTGATGCTACAGTGAAATGCCTGTTATCTAAAGAATGTAATACATGAGAATCTCAGAGACCAATAACCAAAACGTTGGAGTAGATTAAGCAAATTTGCGTTGAGAATTTGAGACTTACACGTAAAAGTAGACTTCATTATGAAGCCCGTATTGCTGAAAAATAGCAGAAGACACCTTAAGGATTTTTATAGGTATGTTTGAATCAAGTGAATAGTTACCCAGTCAGGTGGTCCATTTATTACAGAGATTGGTTACTTAGTCCAAGAAAAGGAAGACACGGCAAAGATTCTGAATTATATTTAGCTCATGCATTTACAGTCATGTCCGGAATCCAGCTCCGTTGCTAAGAAAGGAAAGCATTTGCAACATAGTGATACGGAAGATAAAGATCTACTATCAGCACCTGTTGGAATGAAAGTAAATAGAACGGCAGAACAAGACAAGTTTTATCCAGAGGAATGGAAGTTTGCCATTTTAGAACCAACATTCATAAAGTTGATAGATTATTGCTCGGAAGTTGTCGTCGAATTGGTTTAAACGACTGTAGTTGGTAAACTTATGGGAGACCATTATTTGGGACAAAATTTCAAGCCATTTAGTGAACCATCATTTAATGAACGATTCTTTGTATGGTTTTCGACGAAATTGTTTGTGATGAATATGTTTGATTTCTCTTTTGATATAGTCAACATGTATGACGAAATAAGCACCTGATGTCATCTCCTTAGATTTCATAAAGAATTAAAACGGTTTGACATCAAAGACTACTTACAAATGTTAAGTTACATGGTATAGATAGGCTCGTACTTTGGTGGTTAGGAAATAGATCCACTGACTCACTCAGACTATAGTAATTAACGGTCAGGCTTCAGAATGGTTAGATGTCACAAGTGGTGTGCCGCAGGGATCAATCTTGGGATCGGTTCTCTTTCTCATACCTTTCAGTGACACCGATAATGAGCTGCATTGTTAGCTATCGAAATTCGCAGACCATTTTAAGTTGGGGAAACAAATCTACAACGGAAATTGAACATGTGTAGTTTCAAAGAGCAGGCCTGGGCTCCCAGGTGGCAATTAGATTTTAGCATCGGTTACAGCAGTTTTGTATATCGGTAGCAAAAGCGAGAAGGCGAGCTACGGTGTGGATTCTGTTGAGCTACGAATATCACATCACGAAAGAGACTTGGGTGCCTTAAAACCATTTACGCAATGCACAGAAGCAATGAAAAATACGAGCAAGATTCTAAGATTCATGGGAAGGGCTGTCGAATTTACGTTTACGGAAATAATCCTTAGTCTCTGCAAGTCACTGGTGCGTCCCCTTCTTGAATACTATGTTCAGTTTTGGCCATCAATAGACCAACAAAATAAAGTACCGAGGCGAGCTACCAAGATGATTCATGAAATGAAAAAACAAATCCTATGAGAGCCAACGAAACGAATTAGATTTATTTGGCTTTTAGAAGAGAGAAGGTTAAGAGGTGAATTAATACTCCTTTTCAGAACTATCAAAGGCCTCGATAATCTCGATTTAACAAGGTACTTGAGGCTCGATTCGTCTGCTTTCACTCGTAGTAATGGATACAAGACGTTTGACCTCGAAAGAGGCGACGTATTTTTCCCTCATTAGGATCGTTAATACATGGAATGAAATACCATTTAAGCGTTTTAGAAAGCGGTGCCATAGATACGTTTAAGAACAGACCTGATAAATATTTCGCTTTAAATCCACGACTGACATCATTTGCTCCTTAATTATATGAATAATTTACGTTTTTTTTTTCACTGAAACATCTGTGTGTCTTAATACTCTTTCTAGGCAGATCTGTGAGGGTCTGTTCTATTCCATTATCCAAAATAGCCTCGTTAAGACCCACTGGTCTATTGCTATTTGGACTCCTTCGGATTCTTTTGTACAACTGGTAGACTATCTATCACCTCAACCACACCTGGCTGACCAAACATAATCATCAACCGGCATCAACCCTGGCTGACTATACTCCACCACTACCACCCCTTGTCGACCATTTCCTACCATCACCAAAATCCCAGGTCGACCATACTCCACCGCCAACGTCCTTGGTAGAGTGTACTTCCTTACCAACCTCCCTGGTCGACCTAGCCCCGTCCACTGTGCCCTGCTGCCAACAGCATTGGTCGACCGTACACCATGACTGTCATCAACGGTCGACCATACACCACCATCCATGGTCGACCATGCCCCCATCACCATCATCCCTGGTCGTCGACCATACACTATCATCACCACCATCCTCAGTCGACCGTATCCCACCGTCAACATCCCTGGTCGACAGGTACCCAACCACCACCAACACCAGCCTCGTCACCAGCATTTGGTCGTGCGCACAGCTGGTCGGCCCTCCATGATTAATGCTTCTCAATACAGATGTCTTGCGCGCCAGGAGTGACACAAGTCTGACAGAGAGGCGGTTTCCGTGCAATTCGCAATAGGCAAGTACAGCACTATATACACCTGGCGCCTGAGACCTCTCTTGAAATTAAATATATTAGAAAAAGGTACGTCAATCTCTTTCTCTCATTTCTCATTCTCCTTTCTCTGTTCCGTCTGTCTGTCTGTCTTAGGTGGTAGGGTAGCCATCGACCAGGGAGTAACTACCGCCTGGATGTCGGGAAGGTTGCTGATTGAAGCGCAGGTTGGTTGCTTGGTTGTTTGGGCTTGTGGCCTGTCAACTGACGGGATATCTAATGCCGTCGACGTCATCCTGAATCTGGTCTGGTGGAGAGAGAGAGAGAGAGAGAGAGGAGGTGGTGAAAGCCTTGCGGAAGATGAAATCCGGCAAGGCGGCAGGATTGGATGGTATTGCAGTTGA
>JAYMFT010001406.1:0-17375 GCA_038088735.1 Panulirus argus | reverse complement strand
TGTTTGTTTTTTCATACATATTTGCCTTTTCCTGCGTTAGCGAGGTAGCATTAAGAACAGAGGACTAAGCCTTAGAGGGAAAATCCTCACTTGGCTCCTTCTCTGTTCCTTTTTTGGAAAAGTAAAAACTGGAGGGGTGGTTTTCCAGCCCCCTGCTCCCATATATATATATATATATATATATATATATATATGTTTGTGTGTGTTTCTATGTGAGTGGATATGCCTTTCTTCATCTATTTCCTGGTGCTACCTCGATAATGTCTGTGGGAAACAGCAATCAAGTATGAAGAAAAACATTTTATTTTACACCCACAACTTCGTCAGGAGTAGTGTTACTCCTTCCTTAGCTCTTTACCCTCTCACCAACCCCTAACTTTACTACTAAGATATTTCCAAACCATTCTTTCTCCTTACCTTTGAGCTTTTTTTTCACTCTGAGCCAGATCATTGAGATTTCTTTCCACAAACATACTACCTATCTCTCCTCTCTTCTCATCTTGGTTACATCCACACACATTTAGACACCCCAGCTTGAGCCTTTGAGGAGGATGAGCACTCCCTGCCTGGCTTTTTCTTCTGTTTCCTTTTTTAGAAATTGAAATACAAGGAGGGGAGGGTTTCTGGCCTCCACTACCTTCTCCTTTAGTCAAGTTCTACCACACATAGGGAATATGGAGGGAGAAGTCTTTCTCTCCTACCACAGGGATATATTGTATGTTTTGATATTTTGTCAGGGGTTTTGCTTCTCTGTTGTTTGCTGTGACACGTAATCTCCATTTCAGCAGAGCCCATCGGAAGTGGTGTAACTGCTACTGATGCCCGAGGGTTTCTTCAGGTTGGTGAATGGAATTATCCACTGATCCCAGCCAGAAGTCCTGTTCTTCACTCCTTTTATGGGGCATACATGTTCCCAGATCTTACTAATAGTGTACCAGGTAAGAGACAAAATGCATGTTTTTATTTCTCAAATACTGGGTTTGCAGGCATCTTTTAATTGTACTTTTTTATGTTAATCATTGCTGCGACAAATCCCTACAGCAACTAGTGACTGATGGGACTATTCTTTACTATATGTACTCACTCCTGTGACAAAATATCATGGATATTGCCATGGTTCATTGGGCTATATCCTAGCACTGAGGACAGGTAATTTCCACCATTTTGATGAACAGATTGTTAACTTCATTTTATCAATAGTTGGGTTGACAACATCTGAACTTTCTCAATTTTGATGAAAGCAAAATCATTGTAAGTATTATGTGATATCAGTATTTTTTTGTAACTCCTTAGGTATTACCTTCATTTTTTTCATACTTGATCGCAATTTCCTGCGTTAGTGAAATAGTGCTCGGAATAGACGAAGAAAAGCCCACATCTGCTCACAACCATTCTCTACCTGTCATATGCAGTGCAATGAAACCAAAGCTCCCTGTCCACAACCAGGCCCCACAAACCCTTCCATGGTTTACCATGGATGTTTCACATGCCTTGGTTCAGTCCATTGACAGCGCGTCAACCCTTGCATACCACATCGTACCAGTTCACTCTGTCCCATGCACTCTTTTCACCCTCCTGTATGTTCAGGCCCTGATCACTCAAAACCTTTTTCTCTCCATCCTTCCACTCTCCAATTTAGTCTCCCCATTCTCTTTGTCCCCTTCACTTCTGACACATATATCCTCTTTGTCAGCTTTTCCTCAGTCATACTTTCCATATGTCCAAACCACTTCAGTACACCCTCTTCAGCTTTCTCAGCCACACTTTTTATTACCTCACATTTCCCTTACCCTTTCATTACCTACTCAATCAAGCCTCCTCACACCACTTATTGTCCCCAAACATTTGATTCCCAACACATCCACCCTCCTCTGTACAGCCTTGTGTATAGCTCATGCCTTGCATCTGTATAACATTGTATGTTCCTTCAAATATACCCAGTTTTGCCCTCCCATATAATATTTTCTATTTCCACTCATACCTCAGCACTCCCTGACCCTGTGACTCACTTCCACTTCCATTTGCTGCCATGTTCACTCTGTGGTACCTTAAACACTTCACATCCTCCATTTTTTCTCCATTCAAACTCGCATTCCCAACTAACCTGTCCCTTAACCCTGCTAACCTAATAACCTTGTTTTTACTCACATCTACTACCAAATTTCTCCTTTCACACACTCTTCCAAACTCAGTCACCAACTTCTGCAGTTTCTCAATTGAATTTGCCACCAGAGGTGTATCATCAGCAAACAACAACTGGTTCACTTCTGTGGCCCGCTTATCCTCAGCAGACTGCATACTCACCTTTCTCCCTAAGATTCTCTCATTCCCCTTCTTCACCACTCCATCCATAAACAAAGTTAACAACCATGGTAACATCACATACCCTTGCCACAGACCAATCTTCACTTAGAACCATTCTTTCTTCGGTCTTCCTACTCGTGCACAAGCTTTACACCCTTGATAAAAGTTCCTCACTACTTCTAGCAGCTTACCTTCCACTCTGTGTGTTCTCAAGACCTTCTACAAGGCATCTTTATCAACCCTATCATATGCTTTCTCCAGATCCATAAATGCCTCATACAAATTCATCTGTTTCTGTAAGTATTTTTCAAACACATTCTTTAAAGCAAGCACCTAATCCACACATCCTCTACCACTTCTGAAACTACAATGCTCCTCCCCAATCTGATCTGTACATGCTTTCACCCTCTCAGTCAATACCCTCCCATTCAGTTTACTAGGTATACTCAAATTTATATCTCTCTAGTTTGAGCACTCGCCTTTATCCCCCTTGGCTTTATATAGTGGTGCTGTACATGCATGCTGCTAATTCGAAAGCACCTCGCCATGATCCATTCATGCATTGAAAATCGTTACTAACCAATCAACAGCACAGTCACCCCCTTTTTTTTAATGTATTCAACTGCAGTACCATTCATTCCGTCTGCCTTGCCACATTTCATCTTACGCAAGGCTTTCAACATCTCTCTTCAAGAAAAAACTCTTCATTACTCTCTCACTCACCATACCACCCTGACCCAAACACCCTACATCTGCCACTGTATCATCAAACACTTTACCTTCTCAAGATGATGAAAAGTTGTTGTCACAGTTTTGGATTACTTTATAAAGTATCGTTGTCTTGTTTAACAGGTACAAGCGTTGGTGTGATCATTCCAGACACACTGGAAAAAGAAACAAAAGAAATGTTTGAGCAGATCCTGATACAGATGACATCATACCAAGAGCAAGTGGTTCCACAGGGAGTTGACTCAGAGGAACAAACAGAAATTATCCGCCAGTCCACCGCTGAGCGGATTTCATCAGGTTTGCTTACAGGTACCAAAAGGAACAGCAAAATCACGAAATGATTGCTTGAAACTTTCGCAATGAGGATTTAAAGTCATACAGAGTGACAAGTGCATTTATGATTTAGGAATAACAAAGCAGGAAGGTGGAGGATTATCATGTTTCCCACTTCTTTTCTGAGATAGGCTTTTCAGGGTGTTAGTGCAAAGTACTGCTACTTCATCATCATTTCACTCTCTTAATGAATGCTTTCTTCTCACAGTTTATCCAGTCTTACAATTCTGTATTTGGTCAAAGCTTCATTTATATTGTCTTCTCTTCTCTCTCTTGGTTTGCCTGCCTGCATGTCATAGGTTTTGTTAATGATTTAAGAATGATAAACCAGGAAAGATGAGAACTAACTTTCCATATAAATGTATTCATAAATGTTAATTAAAATAACACTAATGTTAATGATTTCTGTGACCTTAATCTTTCCATCATCTTAGCAAGTTTCTTACCCTGTATGATATGTGCCATTTCATGCATCCTTGTGGGATAGAACACAGAATCTTCCCAATTTACTTAAATTGCTAACATATCTGCACCTTTAGTGCTAAGGATTCTTCACAGTGGTATGGTTGTTAAACAGTAAAGCAATCACTTACTGAAAATCAGAAAATTATCCAAAGAAAAATGACAGATGTTAAACCTTTCCTTATGACACTTCTAATATCCACTGTATGCTTTGTATTTGGGAAGATTCTTAAGCATTCCAACAGATATCCCTTCAGGTTTGTTATTAGGATTAATTAGAACATAATTTTTATAATAAAATGATATACAACACATCTAAGTAAAAAATTACATGTATGCTACACACATTTTAACTTTTGCTGCCATGCTGCCAGGTGTGTAAGGTATGCCAAGAGTACTGTCAGGCATACATAGTGAGATGTTTAGTATTTTAAGATGTATTTTGTGTTAATCAGAAGTTAACACTAAGGGTTTTCAGCCCAAATTCACAGATAGTACATGATGATTGCATAAATCTCATACAAGGCCTCCTTGATATTTTTGCATAGATTGACTAGTGTATGGCAAAAACAGAGGCTATAGCATCTGGTAACAATGCTTGTTATGCACTACAAGCATTAATGGCAGTATACTTTGCCGTAAGGCAGAGGCAGGCAATTCAAGGATTGTTTCATATATGCAACAGCCCTAGCGAACCAAAATTAAAATACTGTGACATATATGTTGAGGCGAGAGCAGATGAGTTAACCAGCATGCTTAATTTGTAAATGGTCTAGTCTGATGGGGCAATAATTGTATTGCAATATTAGGTGACCTCTAATCATGGTAAAGAACTGATATGTTAACTGTCCCATACTGTATGACTATAAATCCACAACTGACTAAATGTGGATGTGCTTCAGCTAAGGAATTGTTAGCTGTTACTGGCAATAGCTTACTTTGCTTTATTTCATGTGCATAAGTTACACGCTACTTGTTTTTGGTTGTTTAGAGTGCCACATAGTGTTTTAGGCCATTTGCAGAAACTTTTCTTTTTTTGCCTTATTATTCTGTCTGAAAATTTACAGGATCTTTACACCCAGTTCTGTGAGATGGATTTTATTCGTACAGCCTCACAAATCTCTCTGACATCCCTAACCCATGTCCATTGTGTTAAGATGAAACATGATCTTCCACACCAATATAAGCCCTTCTTACATTTTCATGTTATGCACTGAAATTGGTTGATCAAGAAAAACCAGTCTTCTTTCGTCCACCTATACACAAATTGCTACCATTGCATCTTTTCTCAAATCATTCCTATAACAGTCTCATGTGAAATATCTTTATCCTTAATCATTCCCTTCACACTTATGTATACGTCACTTTTAGGGTTTCTTTTTCTGCTGTGTTCCAACATGTGTACAGAACTCCTTTATATTTCCTTGACCGGTCTGTCACCTGTCGTGCATTCTACATCATCATGCCATCTTAAAAGACTTTCATCTTTGCACACTTTCAGTTATTTCTCTCTGTCTATTTATCTACCTATCGTGGCAAATGAGTTTTCATAAATGATGAACTCCTGTGCTGCTTTTAAGCCTTTTGTGCCTCACCCATAACAGGCCACTGGCAGAGGGCAACTCTGGTGCAGTGTTTTCCAAGGTTCCTACCTATTGTTCCTTCCAGCTGCTTCTACCAAATGTGTGTACTTCATGTTCCTACCTATTACTTCTATCTAATGCCTCCACCCAATGTTCCTACCTACTACTGTCTATTGCTCCTACCATAATGCCAAAAGGCAGGGCTACCGCTTACCACTAACCACAGGAAAATTTAGAGTTATGAAGGATGGGTTGTGCGAGTTAAGTGTTGTTATGTGTGACAAGGAGAGATTGTATGTTTCTGGACAGAATGCCAACCATCCACATGTGGGTGAGGCAGAAAGAAAAGACAGTTACCTGGGTCAGAGGATTGTAGCTTGACAACCATTGAAGTGCTGGCTCACAACGCAGCTGTCACTAACCCTCCCAGTACCCTGGCGGGTAGTACTGGTAATATACCTCCCTGGTCGGTGGCTGCCTACCACCTACTACCTACCTCCTACGATTTCTTAACGCCATATATTTTCACATCTTTATTCTGTTTATCCGCCTAAGTTCTCCATCCCTACAGCTCTCATTTTTCACTAACCCTCACACATATGAAGTCAGGTTTTACATCCATACATTAGAGTTGGGACAAATACTATTTCATGTAAGCTCCTTGCACATTTTGCGTGTAGATTCTCTTCATTCACCAGAGCTTGCATTGCACTTCTAGTCTCCCCCCCCTACAAGACTACTCTCAGTATAGTTAGGAAGGTGTTTGGGACGATTGAGACTGATCCTGTTGAGGATTAATGAACCCCTAGTATGTGTAAAACAAGATGGGTGTAGGAAAAAAAGTGGTTGTAAATACCAGATTTTTACACTTAGATAGGCAATAGAGAAACATCTACAGTAAAAGAAGAAAGCATATGTAGCATACATGAATTCAGAAATGTTACACAATATAGAAGAAGCACCTTTTCCACTCTAAATGACCGTCAGTATCATGGAATGTTTTATACAGTTGGAACTGCAATAAAAGTTGATTGTAGGACAAAAATTATCAAAAATTTAAAGTATATTTTTCTGTATTAGATCACAGTAGCCTTGACCTTTTAGGATGAGGCTTGCTAGGCAGGAGAGGGAGAATCAGATGAAAGCTTGAAAAAGTTGCTTTCGTGGTCTGGAAAATGCCAGACATTCAGCCTTAACCAGCCATTACCATAACTGCCCACGAATTAACATTACATGTTTGCCTCATATTCAGTTGATATTCAAAACTGGCATTTTAAAATTCATCCATTTTCATGTTGGTCATTTTATCATACAATTGGCAGACTCCAGTGCTGCTTCTTGGCCTCTATTGCATCACCCTTGACAGGCCACTGGCAGAGGAAAACTCCAGCACAGTGCTTTTCAAAGGTTGTGGGGCTCTTAGATTGTTAAAAACTAAGACCTCAACGTGCCTCAAGAGTTGTCTGTATCAAAAACTATTACCCTTATGGAGCTAGGCAATACCTCCCCTTCAGTTCCACTCCTAAGGGTGTGCAAACAAGGTCACCATAAGGTGGGGTAAGACTTGAATACTCTAGACAATTATTGAGCCCCTACTGCAGTAGTAGCACCTCCTCACCTCATGGGTTATGATACTGCCGCTGCCTATTTGTGAATAATAACTTGACGCTAGTTGCTAGTGATGATGACAGAGATGCAGAATTGTTCAGAAATAGTTCATGCTTGTTATGTTGTTTAAGAAGCAGAATTACCAAGAGGTAGGTTTTTAGGTATATCTTTATTTAGACTAATGATACTGTAAAAATGTGTAAGAAGTTCTGCATGAAAGGTTTTATAAAACATTGATTGATTAATTTGATAACTGGCCTCATTTGTGAATATTGATCCATCATCCCTACAGTCTTAGATGCATGATAGTGTTTCTGGGTACAGTATGTTGTACCTTAACCTTCCATGCATTACGTACTTCAAGACAAGCAAACCCTTCTTCAACTAGGCAACCAGTACTCCACTTGGTGTGAATGTCTGTAATCATCTGTTAGGTATTTGATCATGGTTTGACATGGAGGGTTGTACTATCTCATTTTATAACAGGGAAGTGGTTGTTTGAATTTACATGTAGATATAACTATTTTGTACTTCCTGTTGCTTGCAGTAGTCTATACAGATATAACTGTTTGCTTGCTGTAGTCTATGATGCTACCAGTATATTCTTTAAGTGCTTGAAAAAAATTTCTTTTAAGAGTAGTGTTCTTTTTCATTGAATTTTTTATAGACACTGTAAATAGACACATTTGTAAAATAATGTTTTTAGAGAGTTAAAGATAGTATAGTAATGGTAATGTAACAGTATAGTATGTGATTTTGCTGAGCCTCTGGTTAGTACAAATAGTATTACTTTGTTTATCTGTTTAATGTAGTCTTTGGGTGTTACCAGACTCCATCTGCTCCAGGTTACACCACAAGTGAAAAGTCGCCTTTGATGAGGCTGTGTCACCAGGAATACAGCCTTGTCAAAGATCTTCTCCCTCCAAAGGAGTCTACATTTCCCAGGTACTGAAAGTAGTGCAGTCTTTGGCTGCAGGAACCATTACAAAGGTCCTGGGTAACTCCAGGACTCTTTCATAAAAATTGTTCCTGGGATGATTATAACTAAATGTAGTCTTAGTGGATTTTGTATTTTAGCTTAGAATTTGATTTTCATTTTAAGATAATTTTGATTGATATACTGGTTCTCATTGGCTGTATTTTATATTTTATTTCCATTTTTCATCTCTTTCAGTATCTTTGTAAATGTTTCATCAGATTAACACCTAAGCTTTTGTTATCTGATACAAGATATGAGTAGTGTAGTGACTGTATTAGTAAAAAGCAAAGTTGAAATGGGCAATTGTTATTGGTAGTTACTTTCCTGAATGTACCATGTAAGTTACAGGGTAGAATGATGATTGAGAGAAATGAAGAGATTACATAAGACAAAATGATATTCAGAGATTACATATGACAAAATGATATTCAGCAATTACAAATGACAAAATGATATTCAGAAAAGATTTCTGGAGGAATGTTGCTTTGTGAATCAGAAATTTCCCATGCGGAGGATGGTTAGAAAGTGTTAGAAATCAAAAGTCATTATTTACAGCATGTGTAGACAGAACAAAGTACATAATAAAGTTGACAGGAAATGACTGTGGGAAATGTTAAGGGTGTATGAAGTTGGCAGAGCAAGGTGATGGAAGTAATATGGGCTTTATGAAAAATTAAAGTGTATATGAAGACAGGCAGAGAAGAGAGAGAGCTACTTTGGGTTGAATTTTAGGGTAAGATGGGTGTGTTATGCCCCATGGTTGTTCTATATGTATATGAATATAATTATAAGGGAGGTAATGACAAGTGCTATAGGTGAGGAATGAAATCATATGAAGAAAGGAAAAAAAGCAGCATGATGTTATTTTTACAGATAATAGTTTTGCAAGAGCTCCAGGAATCTGCAAGGGAATTTTGAAGAGAAGATTAATAAAGCAAAATGTATGTATTGGAGAAGAGAGTCGTATATTGTGAGATACAGAGAATTTGCATTTGTTTGGCACTCTTAAATCACAAATAGTGAGAACAAAAATATGTTAAAATTTACTGCATGGGAGTTAATTGTGGTCAAGTAACAGAATGACAGAAGTGCATGCTGTGCAGATGAAAACTAGATTTATATAACAGAGAAGGGAATTGAGAAAGGAGCTCTGATATGGGATGGGCACATGGAAGAGAGTGAAGTGAAATGGTAAAGGTGGGGAGGAAAACTAAGGATCATTTATCAGAGTAAAGCAGAAAGAATGTGTGGAATGAAAGTGATGTTACGTTCACCTGTCTAAACAACTGTATGTGGTGATTGTGTAAGAAAAAAAATATGAGGTAGTTGAAAATAACATATGTGTGGGATCCTGGGTGCAAATGATGGGCGAAAATATAAATGGAGTGTGTGGAGCATCAAGAATGAATATTACAAATGTGTACTTTAGATATAAATATGTTCGTTGATACACGAACAGATGCATGAAACACATACATTGTACTTGTTAGTTGACGACAACTTTGATAGACAGCCATTTACCTTATATAAGGCAGTTACATGACTAAGGAGTTTTTGGTATACAATTAAATTGTGTTGTATTATACATTATAATGTCAGAAGCCCAACAACAGTTGTATATGGTCTTTAGTCATTTTGATTTCCTCTTAAGATTTTTTAATTACATTGTTATGGAAAATGATATAGCTGTCCTGCTGGATACTTTCTCTTATGAATGCTCATTGGATCTTTAGTTCATATTTTATTGCAAATTTTGGAGTATTAGTGTATCATTCAGAGCTGATGAGCATGTAGCCACAACTGGCTTTTTTTTAGGACTTTTATTATAATTTTGCAGTTTGCATGAAATTGCTTCAGCTACATAGTCCGGTAGAATTATGTTCAAATTGATTATTTTAGTTGAATGGATAATCACCTGAGGTATACTGGTGATATATTATTGTAATTTTCCATCTTTAACAAACATATATTTGTGAATTCTGCCCATAAGATAGGGAAAACAGTTATCCTAATGTGTTCTAATATAAATCTGATTTTCCATACGTTGCAATTTGCTAGAAATTTCTGCTTCATGTTTCGACAAAGAAAGAAAAGCATGATGTAGGATATACTGTGAACTGATGGAGAGAGAATTACTAATAAGAATTAAAAGATGGTCTTGCATTAATTTTCAAATCCTCATATATTTATAATGTTTTTGTCATCCTGTTTTGTGGAGTTTATGTAAGATTATTCTGTTCATCTGATTGCATTCTGTATGAATATATAGTAGAACCCTGGACACTTTTATCACTTGTATTTTGTCACAGGAGCAGAGACACTGTCAAAAGGAGTGGTTTGGGGTGCAGGGAAACTCAGTGAACTGATAACGTACGGCTCAGAGAGTCTGAAAGGTTATGTTCAGCCAGTAGAACAGAAAAAGGAAATCGATCCCAAATGGCAGACTACAGCTAAAGTTGCAAGAAATGTGTCGGGCAAAGCAGTGAAGATCAGTGGATACCTGTGTAAGTTGAAAAGTTAATTCTTATTTTATAACTGCAGGGACCTTATTCACCCTAGTATGGAGTACTGCTCGTATGTTTGCAGTGCCTGTTCCTCCATCTCTCTATTAGGCAGAGCAGAATCAAAAGCCTTCCATTTCATTAATTTTTCAGACATCACCTCTCTCCAGCCATCTCTTCCTGTTTGCTGTAATCTTTTTACCCCATCCTTATTCTACAGATATTATATTGGCCACTGCTCCTCTGAGCTGTCTGTATGTATCCTTACTACCAAGGCCTGGCCCCATGATGTGTCTGGCAGCTACTTTCCATAGTTTCTGTGTGGAAACCAGCCAAACTAGGATTATGTTACTTGCTACTTCCCTTGAAGAGTGAAACTATGTTCTTTCATTTTCTGCACTTCCTATAAGAGTCAGACTTCAACACTTGAAGAGCTTTGATTTATTTCCTCATTCTTTTTCTTTCTATCTACCTAACTATCTCCAACTTCTGGACCCTTTGTGAACACCCTCAAGGAGGTGGCTAAGGCAAAAGAGTCTCCGTAACTGGCGAACTTCATTGCAGCTTTTTAGCCTTTGTGCCTCACCCTTAACAGGCCACTGACAGAGGGCAACTCAAGTGCAGTGTTTTTAGAGGCTGCTACCTACTGTTTTTATCAGCTACTTTTACTTAATGTGTCTACCTAATGTTCCTGCCAAATGTTCCAACCTACTTCTTCCACTTAGTGCTCCCAGCTAATGTTCCTACCTACAACCGCCTAATATTTCTACTTAATGCTCCTGTCTAATGTTCTTACCTCTAACTACTGTCTGTTGTTCCTACCCTTTTACCAAAAGGCAGGCTAGCGTATTACGCCTACCACAGGAAAGTCTAGTTACGAAGAATGAGTTGTTTGAGTCAAGTGTTTTCAAGTGTATGACAAGAAAAGCTTGTATATTTGTGGACAGAATGCCAGCAGTCTGCTTGTGGGTGAGGAAGAATGAAACAACAGCTACCAGGGTCAAAGGAGTGCAACTTGACAACCACTGAATTGCTGGCTAACTGCGCAGCCATCACTGACCTTCCTAATATCCAGGCGGGTAGTACCAGTAATAAAACTCCCTGGTCAGTGGCTGCCTACCAACTACTACCTACTTTTTCTTCCCCCCCCCCCCCAAGATGGCCATAACTGTGCCATGTTTTGCTTATGCCATTTTGGTTACTATGAAAAGTTCAAGAGTGCAGTGAATATAGCAAGATGCAAACATTCAGATTAATGGCCAGTAGAATTCAACCTGAGCTTTTATATAGTAATGATGGGAAAATGTGAAAACAGACCATACTTATTATTTAGGGAGAATTAAACTACAAATACCAGCTATTGATAGGATTCCAAATTTGAAATGTTACAAATTTTCTTGAACAGTACAGTTAATTATATGCCCATTTTGGCACATTTTTATTCATTATGTCGATTAACCTTCTGTTTGCATTTTACTAAAATAAGAGTGATGCTAGAATGAAGGAATACATGTATGACAGCCATCTCAAGTGGAAGAATCAGCTAAAAGATGTAGAGGTCAAGGTGTTTGAGGGAGATTTATTTAATGAGCTACACATTTTTTTCTTTATTGTGGAAGATAATGGGAATATTTATGTAATTCACAAAGTACTACAGTTATCCTTGATGTTTTCCCTCAACACCCACAGTGAGTCAGGTGGGGAAGGCAACAATGGCCCTAGGAAGAAGTTTGGCACCACACATCCACAAACAGGGCACCCGCGCCATTAGCCACCTCACTGGACAGAAAGAAGAAGAGGCAAAGTCTAATGTAAGTTGCTTAAGCTGGACTTTATTTGCATTCTTTTTTGTGTTGTATTATGATTAATAGCTTCATCTGGGTTTCCCAAAAACCTTTTTTTCTTTCCAAAAAATGAAAATGAGTCATATTCAAAGAAGGATGGCCCTTACAGATTCATCCTCAAATGACTAATATCATTTAGTTTTGGGGAACTCAGTTTTTCTTGCCACAGAATATAGATATTAATTTAAGTAACATAATTAGAGTGTGCTTTGTATAAAAAGTGATAGAGGAATATATTTCAGTATATCAGAGGTATGAGAGAAGGACAAAGTGAAAGAATGTATTTGGACATACATGAACACATACATATGCACACACTTTCTTACCCTGGTTCCCTATCTGTGGTATTACCACAGCACTCGGGAAGCTGGTTACATCTAGTGTGTGAGAACATAGGCTAAGAAGTTTTGGTAATATGTGTGTGAGGAGTAAGTGTTCATTGTCCTCATGGAAGTTGCATTTTGTGCATGACGGGTCTTGTGATACTGGTTGTGGGATGATGTAGATGAAAATAAAGAGTACAAGTTTGGCAGAATGAAAGATGCATCAGGGTTAGAAAAATTTTTGTTTGAGCTTATCAGAAAGAAATATAATATGACTATATATCTATAACATACTAAATGGCAGCATCTTTAAAAGTCTTTATGTAGAATGATTTATGTAATAAATTTACATATGTTAGCAAGTACTGTAGTATTGTATTAATTTAGAGGCTGATTTTATCACTGAGTGAATTAATTTCTATTTACTGCCATCTCCCACCTTGGACAAGGAAATGTGCAATTATTGCCCATGCACTTCAGCACCATTTCATATTAACAGACTCAATTGCATGACACTTTGTGTGCTCTCTAGTTCCTCCTTATTTATACCACATTAAACAATGAAATTACATTGTAGTTGTGGAGAAGGAGTTCTGCAGCATGAAGAGAGTGTTGTGCAGAGCACAACTTGAATGTTGTGTTGTATTAACCAACAGGTTGAGGGCGTGCTGGAGGTAGCAGCAGGAGCAGTTCGAGGAGCCTCCACCATCTACATGGGTCTAGAAACGGCAGCAGCTACTCTTGCCACCAGCCTTACTGATAACACAGTCAAAGTGATATCTCACAAGTAGGGCTGTGTTCTTGTTGCATTCTTTAGTACAGTCAGTTGGTTTTATTATACTCAAGGGACTAAGCAAGTGTTTAATTAAATGGGAAAGGTGAGACCAAAGCTAGTGATTTATCTCCATGTAACCAGAGTATTGTCCAGAATCTCTCCCCTCTCATCCCTGTTACTTCTGCAGGTATCTGTATCCCACAAACAGCCATCCTCAGTAGTATCTGTGCTCTGCAATGGACCCCAATTCACATCTTTGAAAAACACTTTTGCTATTAAAGTTTCTATTTGATAATCATGAGTGTCATCGTATACTGTACAGTTATCTGTCTGTCTACTTGTATATTCATCTGATTTGTCCTTAACTATGTTCCCTTTACAGTTTTCCTTACACATTTTCTCATCTTGTATGTTGTTGCTAAGGTGAACAGGGACATCCATGCTAATACAGAACAAGCTTTTTGTAATTTCTCTTTTTACTTGAATATGATTCACCAAGTAAAACTGATATCTGTTCACATATCCACACAAAATGAAATGATTGATATGATAATGTTATTATCTTGAAAATGAAATCACATAGAGTGCATTAGGTCTTTTGTGTTGGATCACAACATTCAAGTTTTCTCCTCAGGACAAATATATTAATGGCAGTCACCTTAGAAGTTTACACGTATGATTTAAGTTACCACTGGTGGTGGAATTCATTGCCTTTGTATCTTAACTTTTGTGATTATTGTGATTAAAACTTTTTCTGTACAGTATTTCTAAAATAGTAGAATTTGTGGCTTGTAGTTTAATACCTCAAAAGGAAAAAATCTTATTATTGAATTTAATTTTTTAGTGAAGGTAGCATTCTATTTATCTTCTTTCTTTCATACTTAATGACCGTTTACAGTCATCTATTTTTATCTCTGACACCCATTCCCTCCAGAACTCTCATTAATGGGTTCACCAAGGCAAAAGAGTATCCACCTATCCATGTCTTATCATGCTTCCCTCACACACATGTAATAATCATTGTAGTAAATGAATTTAAGAGGAAGTAATCTATTTACAGTGAAAGAGCAAAAGAGTGTTAAGACCAAGGTTGATAAGCTAACATGGGAAACCATGTAGTTACAAAATTTGTGGATGAAAAGAAAACCTGACTAACTAAGAATTGGAAATACACTACTGATTATATATTCCTAACTGAAAAATTTTTTTGTTGGAGGCGTAAAGATGTGATAGATACATGATATGCCAATAAAGCCCAAGTGGGAAAGACTGTGTAAAATTTAAGTTTATGTGATACTGATCAATGTTTTTTATTAGTGGTTGTGGTATCAGTAGAACCATTTTGGAATACATATACTGTATTGTTATTTTGAAGTTTTGTTGTGTCACTGAAATAATTCAGTGAGGCCTTTACTTTTAGGAACCAGAAGTAGAGTATTTTTGTTGTGTCACTGAAATAATTTAGTGAGGCCTTTACTCTTAGGAACCAGAAGTAGATTATACTCAATGGTTATCTTTCTTTTAGGTATGGTGATGATGCTGGAAACCTTGCAGACAATACGCTATATGCTGTAGGACAGACTGCTTGGGCAGGACACAATATTGCTTCTTTAGGGGTCAAAGGAATTGCTAAACGCACTGCAAAGGATACTGGAAAGGCTCTTGTAACTGAATACGAGTCCAGGAAGAACTTTACATCAGAGGCAGTAGAGGAAGCCAGTGAAGCTATGGAGGCAGTGAACATTGAACCAGCACCAGTGAGACCAGTAAGGGAAAAGAAAAAGCCGTCCCTGTAAGATAACTGACGATGGGAATGGTGTCAAACATCCTTTTGCAGGTGCACAGCATTTAGTCTTACCTAGTTTGAAAAATATAGGTAATTCACAGGTTTGGGAAGAGCACTTGGCAACAAAACCAGAATACAAATATTAACAATGTTGAATATTTGTTCGAGGCTTATTGTTCAGTTGCTTGGTGCATGCAGATTCTTGACAGTCCACAAGGTCACTTCTGATCATATACATTATAGTTTTTTGTACTGTATTTTTACATATGTATGTATACATATATATATATATATATATATATATATGTGTTTATAAACTTATAACCCTGTAATCCACATATTCCAGTCTGATTAAGGAAGAACCTAGATTTCAGGCTAACAACAGGCATTTGTGGGACATAATATGTATTTTCAGAATTCAAAATGATTATCAGGTGGTTTTCAGCTGGGATTGGAATTCATTTTCATTGTTACCGGCTTGATTGCTTACATCTGTGCCTCTGTTAAAGTAGAATTTGAAGCTTAGTAAATTTGATTTGCCTTAGCAGGCAGTTGTGAAAGAAAGGACACTACAGTAATGTTATATTCAGTATTTGGTGTGCCTTTGCATATAAGACTTGTTTTCCTTCTAAAGCAGCTTTGCTGGTGGTTCTTCAGACATTTACAATGTAGTGGGTTGGGTATGTGCCTTCATACACCCAGGGAGACATTTCTGAATATCAGATTACTCTAGTAATCAATTTATAAGGTAAAATTGAAAAAAGAAAGTGATGGTTGCATCTAATATGCATTGCTGTCATTTGGGAAATATTCATCTGTAATCCCTCCCGTGATTAAATAGGACAAAGCCTGTAAAATCATCTCATATTAGTTGTTACAGCTTCTGAGTGTTCAGCTTGGTGCCAGGTTGACTGTGGTGCAGTAGAACCAAGGCCTCTACATACTGCATTGGGTCCATCCCAGACTGTGCTATAATATCAGTTAAATAATACATGCAGCATTTGCTTATTAATTTGCTTTAACAAATGAATGTGTACATGCATATCATAGTCTTAGTGCTTTACTATGTAGAAACACTTCATGTGCCACTATATATCCTACGGTATGTGTAAAAAGCTAAGTGAAATAACAAAAAGCTAAACTTGAGGCCTCCAAATTGTTTAGCACAATGTCCATCACACCCCTAAATTGAGCCTAGATTCAGCTTATTCATTTTGTACGTAATGTAGAAGGTGCTACGTTGAGAAAACATCATGAGGAAAAGTGGATAGTTGAGTTTCTTATTGTAAAGTCTGTATTCAAAGGTTCATGAAGAAAGCAAATGGTTGGGACAGTGGCCTAAAAATATAAGGGATTGCTGGAATTAGTAAGTTTGTGAAGACCTGCAAGACCTAAAATTCTTGGAGAAGCTTAGATACAAAGTACCTTAATACAAGAACAAAAATCAAGTTGGGATATATAACAAGTATTGGTGATTTGTGGGAATGTGAGTGAAATAATTCTATTGTGCACTGTGCAGAAGTGGGGAAGCAGATTGTTGTTTAGTTTCCCCTGCTGTACAGTGAGCAGAGGTACTTTGATGTGATGGCTTGATAGAAAAATCATGTTATTTTTATAAACAATATTGTAGTTATGTAGGCCAATGCAAGCAAGACAGCAAAGCAAAGGGACCTCCAAATAAAGTCCTCCTTGGAGATATGATGATTTATGTGACAGGTTTTTAACTCAACATGCATGTGAAGGAAGAAATGAAAATGAAATTAATGCAGACTAAATCAGAACTAGAACTTAATCAGGGTACCAGAAGAATTTCTAAGGCATCGTCATCTGACAGTGGTAAAAATCTTTTTATTGAAAATATCATCTACATGTTTGATGATTGTTAAGTGTAAGTGTATCTATATCTGCTTTCAGAAATCCATTTATATTTTAGAATACTTGGCCCCTTCTCTGTTCCATTTTTTTTGGAAAAGCAGAAACTGGAGGGGAGGATTTCCAGCCCCCTGCTCCCTCCCCTTTTGGTCGCCTCTTACGACACGCAGGGAATACGTGGGAAGTATTCTTTCTCCCTTATCCCCAGGGATAATATATATGTATATATATATATATATTTTTTTTTTTTTTTTTTTCTTTAGTTTTTTTCTTTTT